>PVLA01004558.1:0-140445 GCA_004027455.1 Hydrochoerus hydrochaeris | reverse complement strand
AGCCGTGATTCTGATGGGCTTACCTTTATAGGTAATCTGTTTCTTTTCTCTAATGGCTTTTAATATTCTGTTTTTATATTGAATTTCTGGTATCTTGATTATTATATGTCTGGGTATAGATCTGTTTTGGTTGTAGGTGGCTGGAATTCTGTATGTGTCACATAACCAAATGTCATTTTCTTTTCCCATGCTTGGGAAGTTTTCTTTAATTATTTCCATGAATAGCCTTTGTAATTTGCCTGTAATTCTCTGTTTTGCTCTGTTTTGATCAATGGTATTGCTCTATTCAATATTCTGTTCTTGTAATTTTGGTATTTCCTTCAATATTGCTCTGCCTGACTGAAGGAACAACTATTGTGAAGAAAACCAGATGTATTATTGTGTCTATTGCTGTTGTCCTGGTGGCCTGCTGTGAGATTCTGTGCCAATTTCACTGCACTGCCTCAGTTGGCTATGTCCTGTCTTGTTCTGCTGTATTTTACTACCTTAAAAATAAAGTAAATAAATAAAAAATAATAATAAATAAAAAATTTTAAAAAAGGTAAATAACAACAAAACAGATCAGCAAGATACTGAGTAACCTGAAACATGATATAACTAAACAGATAATGGACTTAAAAAGCAAAAGGAGGGAAAGCAGGTGCTCTTAAGAATATAACTGCCTGTATGTTTAAGGGTGTAGGAATGATAATTTTGTTGCTAAGTTTTTGTTGGATCAGAGAATGGAGCTGTTTGCAGCCTCACTGTTTGAATGTCCACTTAGTATGCTTTGATTTTGTAACTTGAACAACTACATCCAGGAAGATAATATATAATGTATCAACTAGTGATTTCTTACTGTTCATTTTTTTTGAAATTCTGTATTGTTTCTACCCTTTTTTTCTGTTTTGTTTTATTTTCCCCCCTCTCTTTAAATAAAATAAAAAAAGAGTGAAACCTTTTCTAGACCATTTAAAAAATCAGTGTCATTTATTTTAGTTACTAACCCACTGATTGTTATTGTGTAATAATTTGTATAAATGGTAAATTTTGAATGTGTTATTTTATCTAAATATAAAATTCCATATGTATTAAAATGTAAAAAATTGTTAATAAAATGTAATTATGTTTTTAGAAATCCAACATCAAAAAAAAGTATATTGGTAACTGGCCATGGTGGTGAATGCCTGTAACCCCAGTACTCAGTAGGCTGAGACTATCTTAGGTTTGAGTGTAGCTTGGGCTGCATTGTTCAAGGCTAGCCTGGAATACACAGCAAGACTCTGTCTCAAAAAAAAAAAAGAAAAAGTATATTAGTCTAATAAGAGACCAAGAGATCAGTGGAATAGAAGACAGAATCCAGTAATAAATTCACACTCTATGGGCAACTGATCTTCAACAAGGGTACCAAGAATATATATGGAGGAAATAATAGTCTCTTCAGTAGTGTTCAAAGAAGTATATATTCACTGCAAAAGAAGGAAATTGTACCCTTATCTCACGCCATGTATAAAAACCAACTAGAACTTGGATAAGGTGGAATATAGAATGTCTGAAATTCCAATATTTTTTTTGGTAGGCTGGACAGGAGGATGGCAAGTTTGTGACCAACTTGGGCAAAGTAGTGACTTAGTGAGACATTGTCTCCAAAAACAAAAAACAAAACCCACCAAAACCCAAAACAAAAACAAAAAAACCTTTTTAAAAAAAGCCTTAGGATATAGCTGATATAGCTCAGTGCAAAGGCCTGGGTTCAATCTCTAGGGAAAACAAAACAAAACAAAACAGAATAAATAAAAAATAAAAATGGATAAAAAAATTAAACATAAAGCCTCAATTTGTAAAACTGCTAGACAAAAACACAGGAAAATACTTCTTGATGTTGGTCTTGGCAATTATTTTTTGGGTATGACACCAAAAGCACAGACAACAAAGACAAAATATAAACAAATGAGACTGCAATCAAATTAAAGGCCCACATAGCAAAGGAAATAAAAGAGTTAAAAGACAGTCTACTAAGTGGGAAAAATTATTTGCAAATGATACATCTAAAAGGGGTTAATATTCAGGTTATGTAAGAAATGCAAATCAACAGTGAGAACTAGCAAACAAGCAAGCCAAAGAAACAAATAACTTGATTAAAAAGTGGTCAAAGACCTGAACAGACATTTTCCAAAAACAAGCAAGTGGCTCATGAATGTATGAGAATATTCTATGTTCGTAATCTTCAGTGAGATACAAACTTATACCTGTTAGAAAAGGTAGTAAGTCAAGAATTTTCAAGAAAAGGGAATGTTTCAACACTTTCAGTGGGAATTTCCCTTTATGGAAAATAACATGGAAGTTCCTCAAAAGTTAAAAATGAAGTTGCTTCAATCCCCCTTCTGGGTATACATCCAAAGGAAATGAAGCATCTTGATAAGGTCTCTACACTCCCTTGTTCATTGCAAAATTATTCAAAATAGCCAAGTTATGGAATCAATCTAAAGCCTCATTACAGAGGAACTGATCAATAAAATGTGCTATCAATATACATTCAAGGTGCTTATATAGCCTTTTAAAAATGCGATCTACCTATTTATCAATCAGCTCATATTCAAAGTTCTTATATACCCTTTGTTTTATTGAATCTTCAACACATTTAGGAATTAAAAGCATTATATGAAGTAGGACAAAAAAGATAAGGCAAATTTATTTTCTGGTCTGTTGTAGTCAAGGTTTGCAAGGGAAAGGATTTAATGCAGGCCACATAATTTATAGGATTATTTTATAATATTCACCCAAAGAGTCAAATGCAAAAAGGGTGTGGGAGATTTGTCCACATACTAGAGACCCAAAGAATTCAGCTGAGGGCCTGGATTCCATGCCAATGTCCTGCAGCTGAAGACCTAGTGCTCATGAAAATGTGTCATGCAAGTCTGTATCATGTATCTGCTCTGAGAAAACCTGAAAGTGGGTGGAAGCTAGAAAGATCTGTGCCAGCAGGGTGAGGGATGTGCACTAGAGCCAGGAAGCAACACTCAAAGTAAGGACCAGGGCTCCCCTGAAAAGAATTGAAGCCATGCTCAGAAACAGTGAGGTCCTGAGTTCCTCCAATGATTAGAACAGCTGACTTCATATCAAGAAAGCCAGTGTGACAAGCTTCTCCAGGAGAGTCAACAGCACAACCTCTTCCTCGCTAGCTCTCCTTTTTTATATTGTTGGCAACAATCCTCAGGTGGGCTGTGCACACCCAGCACCACACTGATTGAGTTCAGCTGGGTGTTACAAGGTGCCCACCGGTTGTCATGCCATCACATAGCCCATTTCAGAAAAGATGTTTCTGACCTTTGACTGAGATTAATCACGTTCAATTTTTCTTGGGCTGAGAACCTTGCTGAGTCAAATAAATACTGGAATTATTTCAACATGAGAATTCTATTGAACTAATGTTGATAGTAGTAAGGGCTACAGTTTGGATATGAATGAGTTTGAATGTGTCTCCTTAGGGTTCCTGTGCTGGGAGCTTGTTCCCCAGTGTGGTAGTGTGGAAGTTGGTGTGCAGGCTTTAAAATGTGTGACATAGTTCAAGGTAATTAATTGGTTCATTAGGGCCACTAAGGTAGTTCTCATGGGACCTTGATTTGTTTCTCATGACAGTGTTGTTATAAAACAGTGAGCCTGACCTCCGGACCCCTGTTTGGCTTTCTGTTTGCCATGTGATCTCTTCCTCTCTCACACATCCCCACCATGATGCTATCCATTACAATGTGATGTAGCCAATAGGGCCCTTAAAAGAGGATGAATCAATGGGGCCACTTGATCTTGGACTTGTGGTCTCAAAAAGCACCTAGCCTCAGGTATTTTGTTACAGTAACAGAAAATGGATGAATACAGTAAACATTTGATAGTATTTAATTACTTTAAAAAGTGGTATTGGCTACAAGTAATAGAGATACATGGCTACATATCTTTACTACCCCAGTTCACACTGAGCAAAGCTCCAGGAACTTGGAGATGCCCATTCTAGATTACCCACACTTCAGGATGACTGTAGATACATAAACAGGCCAGTACAGCCAGCTCAGATAATGAGAGCTTCCTAGACAGCCAAAGGATTCTGAGAATAATTTTGATTGTAAGCAACTAAGTTCTGAGTGTTTTGTTACAGCAAATTCTATTACAGGTAAGCAAGGTGATTCTTTTTGCCCACAGAAGACTGACATATGTGTACTTTCCTTGCTTCAGAAAATCAGAAGGCAAGAAGTGAGTGTGGGAGAGATCGAGGTATTAGTTCCCTAGAATCCCTTTCTTTCAATCTCTGTAAACTGGTTATGTTCCTGGACCAAATGCCCCAGCTCCTGTTAGTAGACTTGAGTACATAGCTTCTTTCTATTTGTAGTACTCCTGCCCCTGTTCCTTTCACCTAAGGGGCGATTTTGGATCTGTGATATTGCTGAGTCTCCCTTTTGATCTTTTAAATTCTAGCCTACACTCCTGTTTATAATCCCTTATTAAACTCTCTTTCAATTCTCCTAATTTGATTATGCCATCTGTTTCCTGCCTTATCCAGAGGTAATACCTTGGCAAAGATTTGAATGATCTGATGGAAGGAGCGGTGAAGATATCTGGGGCAAGTGCCAAGATCCCACAGCAGTGAGAAATCAGGGTAACCTGAGTGGAGCACTGAAGACAAGCTCTAAGAGTTAACTGTGTGCGGGTGTAGATGGAGCTGTGTGGTGCAAGGGAGGCAGGTTATGTATGGCCTTGTTGGCTTTTTGTAAAAATTTTAGCTTTTCCTTTGAGAAAAATGGAGAGCGGCTAGAGCCATATCCTCACATCTAATTAAGTTTAATTAGATTGCTTTCTGCTATGCATTGACAGTAGAGCGCTGCAATTTAGCATTGAATTTCTCCTCCCAGGCTTGTGTCTCACTGATAAATGTGTGGGTGTGTTCAGCCAGCCCAGCATGCATGGGTCTGAGTTCAAGGCATTGTGTCTCTCCTGATGCTGGGGTGACATGACCTTTCCTTACAGTCAGAATTCAGTCTAGAGTCTTTCTTTCTTTTTGTTAGCATATTCTTTTCAGTTCTGCTAATGATTTGGGAGTGGATACATTTTTCTTACTTTTTTGTTGTTAAAGTCAACAGGCTCTTCTATACCGACTTCAAAAAGTGTACTTATCTAAAAGGTTCTTGTACAATAGAGAACTAACTGCTTAACTGCTTCAGTGGACATCATAATACAAGGAGTCTAACAGGAATACTGCCTGCCTGCCTACGTTTTAGAGGTGGTGACTTGACTGGAAAATATAAAAAGAGCTCATTTGCATGTATGACTCTCTGGAAAATAACACACAGATTTGAAACATGTTTTAATTCTTTAATTGAAATTTCTACTTAACAGTATGTCTTCTGGTATTAATTCTAGATCTCCCTTTGCAGGTAATATAAATAAATGTGATCCCTCCTCACTCCATGTCACTTACATGGGAGTTTACTCTCTCTCTCCTGTTTCTCAGAAATTATCCCTTGGATGAATTTCACTAGTATGAGTCCTAACATTTGTATCAGATGTGGTGTGTCCTAGTCAACCAAATGAAATTTCTTAGGTCTCATGTTAATCAAAATGTCAACTATAAATTATAACTATAGTCTTCAGGGCCTATTTTTTGCTTTCAATCCAAAGCAAACTAAAAATTGGTAAATAATTTTACCATAGTTGGTAAAATTAGTTAAATAGATAGGAACCTTTCTTTCTGGATAGCATCAATGGTCTATTAGAACCACTTCTGGTTTGTCTTCTATACTTCATCTCAATTTCTTTTTAAATTTATTGTTACTTTAAAAAATTTCCAGCCAAGTATGTGAAGTGGGTCATTCCAGTAGACATTTAGTAGAAACAGAAATGAGTGAGGAAGCCAGGGTTTTGGTTCTTCTGATATGTTATGCTGTATTATCTTGAAGATTAAACTTGAGTCTTCTAAAATTTTAGTTTCCTTCTCTATAGATTAACAGGGTTAAATTATTGAAACATTAAGAAATTTTGAGATCCAGCATAAGGGTTTGATATCCTTAAAAAAAACCCAAACTCTCAACAACTATAACATAATTATTATTTTATATGAGAGAACATTTTCAACATTTAAAAAGTAAGGCTATATAGCTCAGTGATAAAGGACTTCCATCATGAGTTCAATCTCTAGTACAAAAAAAAAAAGAAAAGAACTGAGTACAATGGTGCATACCTATAATCTAAGCTACTCAGGAGACTGAGGCAGAGTCAGAAGTTTGAGGCCAGCCTGAGTAGCACAATGAAACTTCATCTCAAAACAAAGAAATCAAAGTATAATCTCAAAAAGCATAATTGAGAAAATTAAATTTATTTGTATGAAAACTCAGTACACTTTCCACTTCAGCACCTTGTCAATAAACATTTCTTCACTGGCAGCTCTGAGAGTCTTTGCAGTTCTAATCATCCATACTTTGTTCTTGTCAAAATAATTGTGATTCCTAAATTGGCCGCCAGGATAAGCTTGTTTCTTGAGACTCTGGAATGTATCTTCTTGATATCTCTCATGTCTAGCACAGTGCCTGGTATGGTGACAGATTACACAGATTAAATGGTGAAACAGTCCCTGATGAATTGAAACTTCTTTTAAGGAAAGGGCAAACCTAATTAAGAGTGAGGAAAGGACAGGGGGGCAATCAAGTCAGCTCTAGGGTTAGCAATCTTTTTCAATGCTTCCCCAAATCTGAATGCAGAGTAAGTTTGCTGCTTTATTGTGAATATTCATGTGGGCTTCAGATTCATACGTTCAAAGCTAATATCCAAAACACTGATATTAAGAAGTGGGATTGGCAGACATGATGAAGTCATGAGTGGGATTAGTGCCCTTGTAAAAGAGGTTTAAGGGGATTGGAATGTAGCTCAGTGGTGTGAGTGTGTGCTTAGCCTGCAAGAAACCCTAGGTTCAGTCCCCAGTATCATAGGAAAAAGAAATTGAGGAGACTGCTTGCCCCATCTGCTATTTAAAGACACTGAGAAAGCACCATCTATGAAGAACAGGCTCATTAGACAGTTCTGCTGGTTCCTTGCTTGGACTTCATGGTCTGCTAAACACTGAGCATTGTAGTTCCATTGTTTATAATTACTCAGTTGAAAGTATTACGTTTTAAAAGACAAAATGGGCCAAGAGAGTGCCAAAAGTAGATCCACCATCATTTTTTAAAAGTGGGTATTTCCCTACATATTCCTAAAGGCAGCCTATGTGTTGAAGCAAAACTTTTATTTATTGAGAAATAGGTACATGGGTATAAATTTGGGCTTTGCCATTAGCTTAGTAGATGAGCTTGGTCAAGTTGCTTGATGTCCTGTCTCAGGTTCCTTATTTATAAAATGTGAGTAATAATTGTACCTGCCCCATAAAGTTATTCTGTGAATTAAACAGATATACTTAAAACAGTGCTGTGCACATAGTCCACATTCAATCATAATTCTTATTAATGAAGCTCAAGATGTATAGGAATAGATGAGGAGAAGCATTAAAATTGTCCTAAAAGACAATTTGGAAGACTGAAAAAGAATATTATCAAATATTCCAAATGCATTTGGAAGAATGAAAGAGAGCATCATCAAACTTGGTAAAATCAAAAAGGCAATTATGAATCTCATAAAACTCCTTTCTTCCAAAGGATAACAGATTGAATCTATCAGAAGCTTCAAATTAATTTTGATAAATTAATACAAAATAAACGCAACATAGGTTATTGCAAGAACTGAATAGTCTATGGTATACAATTACTTTTCTGAGGCAAAGTACAGGAAACCAAATCCCTTAGACAAAAGAGTAGAATTTCTAGTTAACACATCAAAATGAACTTGGAAATTTAAGAAAACTACCACTGCCAAGATCCCATAGCAGTTATGAATCAAAATCTCCTGAGGTGGGGCTCAGGAGTTTCTTTTAAAGCTCCTCAGATGCTTCTAAAGGCTCACCAAAGTTCAGAAACAGCTAAGTCAGACTCTTTATTTATAATATAACTACTCAGTCCAATGTATTATGTTTTGGAAGATCAAATGGACTAAGATAGTGCCAAAAGTAGACCTACCATCATTTTAACTCATCTTGTGCTATAACTGTCTTAGCTCTTGTATATAATTTCTACATCTGTTAATCACTTCATAACTTCTCATTTTTTTCATGCTGCTTCTTTCGACTTCTGAGCATCGTGCCAGGTCTGGGTTATAATCTTCTCAGGTGGGAGCGCCTGTCCACTTCCTGGGAGAAAAATGCACATTTGTACCCACTGGTAGGCACTTAGTAAGTATTAGGCCAATTTACCCTAACAGTAACAATTACTGGAGCCGGCTCTTCCCAGATTAGATCAACAGAAATGCCAGGGCTCCCGCGCCTTTACAAGAGGCGCTCCCATCTGCCAGTGCAGGAGGAGAGACACAGTGCGCCGCGTGGGCCAAATGAACTAAAGATACGGGGCAGCAGCTACAAGAGGAAGAACCAAGCGGCTCTGCAGCAAGTTGGCCGTCTGCTTTAAATTTTTTGAATCCTTAATATTACTAGTACCTTTTTCTCCCTCCTTCTGCTCACAAAATTCTAGTTGCTCTGCTACCCATAAACTGTTGAGGGGTAGGCAGCTAATAAGGAGCGTCTGTGCGTGCTGCAGGAAAGTTCCTTGAGTCCGCTTTCCTTTGGGTCAGCTCCTCGCTAACCCACCACCAGAACCCCGCGAGTCGCTCGGCCTTGGCGAGAAGGCCGTAGGGCAAAGCACAGCAGCCACACCATTTCCCCAGCTGCAGTGCCCGGCCTTGGCCTCAGACGCGCGTGCGCGCGAGGGGGCTGGCAGCCCGGAAGCCGGAGGAGGCGGGGCAGGCCCTTGAAGTCGGCAGCCCATTGGCTGTCTTTCGTAGTTCCCACCCCCGGGGTTTCGTGGCGGCGGGGCGGGCCACGTCAGGTTGCGGGTGCGGGGCTGAGCTGAGGCAGAAGGGAGGTAAGCGGTGCGGGCTGGCAGGCGGCCTTCCGAGGGCTGCTGACTGCAGGTCGGGAGTCGCAGAGTCGCGCCCGCCTGCGGCCTTGTTTGCTTGCGTGGAGGGCGGCTGAAGCCTTGCGGGCCCGGGGCTTTGCTGCGAGATCCGGCAGTGGAGCATGTGGTGGCAGTGGAGCATGTGGGGAGGCTGGGAAAGGGAATGACCTAGTTTGCCCAGGTTTTTGCCTCTCTGAGCCATGCAGTCGGGAGGACCGGGTGTTTTGCGGTTAGAGCCCTGGAATACCCGGGCAGTGATGGCAGTAATGCCTGCGGTAGGACTCTGCGTCAGGACTCTGCGGCGTTCAAACCCCGAAACCGCTTGGCGCCGTTCTTGCTCACTTTCCTGCCTGCAGCAGGTTGCAATCCCCTCATCCTTTCTTGACCGGTTCCAGTAGGGACGGCGTTAGGGATTCCTGTCATGCCCTGGCCTGCCTGGCCCGGGTGACTGTCTCCTAATACTCTAGGACTCCATGCAGGTCATGTTCACTTCAATGTAAAGGCTTATGGGTGAGCAGAGCCTGTTTCAGATCTCCTGGTTCCCTGGTTCTCATCACTTGTAGGAATTTTATGAGGAAAGAGTATTTTTGAAATGTCTGTAATTGCTCTGCGGAAATTTGCAGAGACCTGCATTTATGTTGCATCTACCCCTTGAGTCATTTCAGCTCTGGCCTCCAGGACCCTCAATTAGATTCCTTAATTTGGAGATTTCAAAATTGATGAAGTCATCCTGCCCACTATCATGCCGTCATTCACTGATTTCATTGAGAACTTTTTTGATGAATTCGTTGATAAGGTCTTAGGCCAGGTACCAAAATCCACATTCTCTGTTTTTCTGCCAGTTTTGTTGTCTGAGTTGGTAAGAATTGAAATGGATTTATTTTTTTGGTCGGTGGTTCAATTTTAGGCACTAGATTTAGTTATAAAAGAGAGCTCTTCAGGGACCTTATTCAGTGTTCCTTTCACCTCTAATCAGTAAGCTTTGAACCAAGATAGACCTGAGGGGTAACCCTGATAACAATCACTTGGAAAGATAACAGGTCTAAAAAAAAACGAGGGTATGTTTTATAATTATATGTTTTACTGTTTCAGAGACCGCTCAATCTTGTGTCCACTTTCCATTTTTTGACTAGTGAGCAAGCACAGGTTTACAGTTGACATCTGATTCTTGCAAAGAAAGTACTGTGACTCACCTAAAATTTGAAGTGCAATAATCATGAAATTGCTAATAATAATAATAATATATATATATATATATATATATAAACAGTAAGAAAAAATTGCATAAGAATGCAATTTTCACAGCATTTTGATTTTTTTGTGTAAATTAATGGTTGGTGAATCCTATGCCCTGCTTATTTGCTTGCCTGGTTAATGTTAGTTACTAACGCTTGGCTAGTGTCTATCAATAGCATTTCTATTTTAACATTTATTATATCAACCTAACATTGTTTTTTAATTAATTGGTGTCTTCAATTGAGGCTTGATAATCACAAAGTAAATAAACTGTTACTCTGCCATTAAAATACATAAAGTGATGCAGCAGTTTATCAACAATTTGTTGACTGATTGATGGTACTTACAAGTACACCAGTTGGTGTTTTTTTAGGTATAAGATGATTTCTAACATATTTCTTCTGAGGCAGTGTTCATATCCCCATGATATTTTATGGATATTGCCCACAAACCATTAGTTGAATTAAATTGCTGATGTCACTATTAGGGGCTTGAAAAACTTGAAGTCTGTAAGTATAGAATGTTTTTAAAAAATGACTACAGATCCAGAGACATTTAGAACAGTAAACTATAGTACATACTATATGTACATACACACACATATATAGTAAACTATGGTAAATATATAATACAGTAAACTATAGTACAAACTATATATACATGCACACATACATACAATATAAATCTGTGATTCATAATTATTAATAAAATGGTTGGAGGTCGGGTTTACTATTTCCATGATAGGATTAGATTTGTTAAGCTAATTGAACAAGAGATATTTGTTGGTTTGTTCCAATGAAAATGACTTTGAACAACAAACTTTTTAAGCAAAGTGATGGAAGCTCTCATCTATTTTCAACCTACAGATTAAAGTGTTTATATAAATGTGGTCTCCAAGTACTTTTAGTCTCACTTTTTTTTTTTTTGCTTTTTGAGTCAGGATCTTGCTATGCAGTTCAGGCTGGCCTTGAGCTCACTTTGTAGCTCAGGCTGGTCTTGAACTTGCAACAATCCTCCTGTCTCAGCCTCCTGAGTGCTGGGATTACAGGCATATGTCAATTTTTAAAACTAAGTTTATTGGTACTTTTTAGGTATACATATGATCATATTCATTATAGGGAACTTGTACCTGTGATATAACTTGATTTTTTTTTCACCCATTTCCCTGCCCTCCCTTCAATCTTTCTTCCTCTCCTTTTGTCTCAGTTTTTTAACCTCCCAGTGATGTGTAGAAGTCATAAAATGACATTTATGATTTTTTAGTTTGTTAATTTATATTTGCTTTCGTTCAATTAGACTGAGTTTATAGCCTGAGAGCAGCAGCTGCTGTTGCTTCTGCCACTACCGCTGCTGCTGCTCCTGCTCCTCCTTTTCTTCTTCCTCTTCTTCTTTCTTCTCTTCCTCCTCTTTCTCTTCTTCTTTTTCTGCCTTGGGGATTGAACCCCAGGCCTTTGCATTGTACTATATGTCGAGCCCTTTCTATTTTTGTTTTTGAGACAGAGTTTCACTAAGTTGCCTAGGCTGGGTTTGAACTTGTGGTGCTTCTGTGTTAGCCTCCCTCAGTGCTTGGATTACAGGCCTGTGTCACTGCACCCAGTTAGAACACTGACCTCTAAATTGATGAGGAGGAATAGAGAAGTAAGGCTTAATAGGTAAAAAAGGACCAAATACTGAAGGCCCTTTTCCTCCATACTGTTAAAGATTTTCAGTTTTATCCTGGAAGCTATGGTGATCCATAGGTAAGAGATTTTAAGTAGAAGAATGTTAAAGATTACTGTCAGAAGGCATTGAGCAGAATGAATTGTAGAAGAATGAACTAGAGAAGGCAGAAAAGCCCATTAGGTAGCTGTTTGTGAAGGTAAGATATGCTAGAACTCCCAAAGGCAGTGAAGAGGATGGATTCAAGGTATGATTAAGCTGGTGTCCAGTTGGATGTGGGGATGAGGAAGAACTGGAGTCAGAGAAGACTTCCCAAGATAGGAATTGTCTGAGGAGTATCAGATGTATGAGGAGAACAGATCCATCTTGGATATGGGTTTGGGTCATGTAATTAGTGCTGTTCACTGGGCAGAAGGCAGCTTTGGTCTGGTGTTTGGTGGATACTAAGCTAAAGGTAGAAATTAAGATGCCATTGACATATATACATAGTTAAAGCACTATGAGAGTGGATGTGATACCTAAGAAAGAGTTTATAGAATACAAAAGAATAAAACAGAAGAGAAACCTGGAAAGCTCTTCTGTATAAAGGAGATGATCCAATAATGACTGAGGAGTAAAGGCCTACTGACATAGAAGCTGTAGGAGATAAGAGGGAGTTTGAGGAGGGTTGGGTAACTGTCAAATACTATAGAGAGTAGGGAAGAGAGCTCACAAGAGATTCGGGGGGCTGGGTGTGCTAGTGCACAGCTGTAATCCCAGCACTTGGGAGGCTGAGGCAGGAGGATTGAAGTGAGTTCGAGGCTAACCTGGGCTATAAAGTGAGTTCAGGGCCAGTCTTATGTAGCAAGATGCTGTCTGAAAAAAGTCAAGCCAAGCAAAACAAAACAAAACAAACCCCCAAAAACATGCACACGAGAGAGAAAGAGAAAGCAAGAGAGTCAGAGAGAGAGAGAAAGAAACAGAGACAGACAGAGACAGAGACAGAGACAGAGTTGGGGGAAGATTAGCCAGATACGTCCAGGTCATTGATTTATAATACTAATAATTCATTGAATTGTGTAACTTTCTGCAGAAAAATTCAGTAGAACCAGAGCCTGTGAATCTATTTGGATTTTGTGGTATACACATGGTAGGAAAATAAGGGTGTTAAAAACATCGGCAAGTGGGTGGTGGTGTCAGTGATGGGATGTGAAGTTTAGACTGGATAGAGGTGGGAAGAAAGCCAGGAAGAGATGAAAGATTGAGAGAAATAATTGGTTCAAGAGATTAAAAGTAAATCTGTAAGTGTTTGTAGGTAAAAGAGAGCTGAACAGATAGAAATACTCTGTGGTCACAGTGAATAAGTGTGTTGGTCAGAAAAAGGAGAGGCTTTTTGCTTTCATGTATCTCCTGCTGACCTTTGAACACACAAATTACTTTGGTAGATACTTTTTACATGTAATTACTCTTTTATCTATTGGTAGGATGATAGGAAGGTTAACTATTTTTAGGCTGATAATGGAGCTCACTGGTGTAAAAAATTCCTGGAGTATGATTGACAGTTGCCGTGGATGGGGAGGTGGGGATACCTGCATTTACCTTTAATTCCTCCCCTAATTTTGGAGTCTAGAGTCTTGCTGAACATCTGTCTCTTCTCCCCTTTTCCCTCCTCTTTCAGTCTCCTCTCCCTTCCCTCCACTCCCCTCCACTTTTCTCCTCTTGTTTTTTTCCCTTTATCTTCCACTTTTCCTTTCTCTTGACTTCTTTTTTTGAGACAGGATCTTGCTATGTTACCCATGCTGGACTTGAACTCTTGGGCTTTCAGTATCTTGCCTCATCCTCCTGAGTAGCTGGGATTGGAGGCATCTACAACCATGCCTGGCTTATGTTTCTACCAGGTCTCATTCCTTTCACCATATTACATTTTCCTTTGTTGCTGGGTAATATCCATCAGCACACAAACATGCTGTCCTTTATCTTATGCCAGCCTTGAATTCATGACAATCCTCCTACCTCAGCTTCTTGAGTACTGGAATTACTACTTTTTTTTTCTTTTTAATGAGTGAAGCAGCAAAATCAGTGTCTTGGTTACTTTTCTTTTGTTGCGGACACAAAATACCTGATGCCCGAAATGAAGGAAGGAAAGGTTTATTTAACTTACAGTTTATGGAGGTTTCAGTCCATACTCAGCTGATTCCAAGGAAAGGTGGCATGGCAGACAGGCAACAGTTCAAGGCAGCAGAAGACAGCGAAAGCAACAAACGCAAAGGGAGGCAGCAAGTCTCTTTCCTCCTTTATATTGTAAGCAGGTTACCTGCCCTTGGGTGGTAGTGCTCACACCGTGTCCTCCCGATGTACAGACTAGGAATGTTTGCTAAGTGAGTACCTTGTTGAGTCACTTAAACTTTAAAAGCCTCCAATTGACACGATGTGCCAACCATTACAGTCAGTTTGTAAAGGGACTTGAGGACTAGGTTTGGGAGGCATTTGAAACTTTTTTGCAATCTGTTACAGCTTTTTTTCCCTTCCCTGTCTTCCTCTCTTCTTTCCTTCTTTCTTTCCAGTAGTGGTAGTAGTTTAATCCAGGGCATGCATGCTAGGTAAACACTCTATCAGTAATTATTTAAAAAAATAATTATAAGGCATTTTCCTTTAAGTATATTACTATATCTTTATTGGCCTTGACAAAATTAACAGTTCCTTGCTATTTAATAGTCTATAATTCTGAATTTTCAGTTATGCCAAATTTGTCATATTACAATTCAGTTTTTGAAATCAGAATTTTCTTTTTTTTCCTTTTTGAGACAGGGTCTTGCTATGTGGATCAGGCTGGCCTTGAGCTCACTTTGTAGCCCAAGCTGATCTCGAACTTGCAACGACCCTCCTACCTCAGCCTCCCGAGTGCTGGGATTACAGTTGTGTACCACCACACCTGATTTGGTTTTTTTTTTTTTTTTTTGCCTTTTTGTGAAATCAGAATTTAAATGAAGTTCCCAGCTGGGGAATAGCTCTAGCTTTCTAACCAGTGTCTTCTGCCCTCTCACCTTCACTACAGTCAGCACAACAACCGTGGTGATTTTTAAACGTATTGTTTTTTATTTTTTATTTTTTTGCAGTACTGGGGGCCAAACACAGGGATGCTCTACCTAGAGGTACATCCCCAGTTCCTTATATTGTATATTAGAGAGAGAGGTCTTGCTAAATTGCCCAGGGTGTCACAAAATTGTGATCTTCCTGGTAACTGGAATTGCAGGCATGTATCACTGTACCCTGCCATAGTGATATTGTAAAAATATATTAAAAATGAGTGAGATCTCTTTTCTCTTTTGCCTGAAACTTTCCAACGGCTTCCCATTGCTACCCAAAGAAAAAGTCTCCTTAGTGGCCCAAAGTAGCTCTCCAGGGTCTGATGAGCTTGTTGCCTCTCCATCTTCATTTCCAACTGCTATAGCCTTGGTGTTGCTCATACTTAGGAGGCAAGCTTTACCTATGTGTTCTGTGTGTACTTTTTTCTGAGACTGTGAACTATTCTTTCACCTTTTTAAAGTCTTTGCTTGAGTGTCACTTCAGTAAGCCTTTCCCTGGCCATCTTCTTTGCTTTAGAACCCTTTTCTAATATTATATCTGCCCCCTGCCCTAGTTTACTTTTATACATAGTACTTATATTCAAAGATGATGTCTAATTTACTATTTGTTTATTCTTACCTTCTTTCCACTAGTATAATTAGAAGAGCAGGGATCTGTGTGTGTGTGTGTGTGTGTGTGTGTGTGTGTGTGTGTGTGTAGTGCTTACTGTAGGGTCTGGCACAAGGTAGGCATCTACTTATTGAATGAATGGCCCCACAACCTTTAATAAACCTGCATATCTCTTCTTTGCTTTATGGAAAAGCCCCTGAAATATATTTTGGGCTATTACCTGAGGACATTTTTGGACTTCTCTTGGAAGTACTTTTGTGATTTCCCGTTTTTAGAGGTCTGTTAGACAGCATACTTCTGTACCCAGACTTTTTATTCCTTGTCATAGTCTCTACTCAACTGCATAGAATACCTGCTCTTGATACTTAATAGCAATCTCTTCCTTTTGTATTGTACATAGTAATATTGTTGTTTAAGGTAAAGTTGAAAGCTGAGCATGTGTCTTAGTTGTAGAGGACTTGCCTAGGGTGTACAAGGCCCTGGTGTGATCCCACACCCTGCAAAAAACAAAATAAAAGCAAAGTTGAAACAAATAATATGTGAAAGGAGTAGTCTAAGGCAGAACATTTTGAGACCCTTTCTTAAGTGTTGAATTATCCCCTCAATCTTATTGAGAAGTTCAGATGAGAGTATATTAAAATTCAGATTTATAGACTAATCTTATTATAAGATCAGTCTGAACTATAAGACTAAATGTATAACATTTAAAATTAATGATTATGAATAAAAATGTAATCTTGTAAGTGTTTCATTTTGGTTTTGTTGATACCATCAAGAAAATCTTCTATTACATAGAGTAGGAATTGTTAATGATAATAATTTTTTTAATACTTCACATTCAACTTTATGATTTCTAGGTACTTATTTTAAAATTTTTCTGTATTTGTAAAAACATACTATTTTGGAAAATTTCAAACATATAAGTAGAGAATATAGCACATGAACTTAGTTTTAACAAATTTTTTTGCTAATCTTGTTCTATCTTTTGTAGCATTTAAAAAATAATTATAAGGAATTTTTATTTAAGTATATTACTATATTATTATCAACCTTGATAAAATTAACAGTTCTTTGCTATTATCTAATACTCTGTATTTCTGATTTTTCAGTTATGCCAAATTTGCATATTACAATTAAGTTTTTGATACTTTTTTTATTGTTGTTACCAGGGATTGAACTCATGACCACATGCTTAGCAGGCAAGCATATGAACCACTGAGCTAAATCCCTGGCCGTACTATTAAGTTTTTGAAATCAGAATTTAAATAAAGTTTTCAGCCTGGAATATATTACATTAGCACATATCTGACTGGCAAGTATAAGGTCCTGAGTTTGATTTCCAGTACCAAAAACAAAAAACAAAAAATCCCAAATTATATGTAGCTATTACATGTTTCAAGTGTTTTGTTTTATTTCAGTTCCCTTACCACTTCTTTTTCTTGTGTCATTGATTTGTTGGAAAAAGTCATTTTTTCTTGTAAAAGATAACAAATTTCGACCTCATTAATAATAGACCCATGTTGGATTCTAGAATATTCTCACAGGGATCTGTGTATATGTGTGTGTGTGTGTATGTGTGTATTTTTATCGGTACCAGGGATTGAACTCATGATGGCACGCTTGCAAGGCAGGCACTTATGCCACTGAGCTAAACCCCCAGCCCCTGTGTATGTGTGTTCTATTGCCTCCTAAGAAGACCACCTCTGGGTTGTTTTTAGTGATCAGTAGGTTCAGGTGGGGTCATCTTAATCCTTCCAATATAATGTTTTCTATTATCCTTTAACCTAATAGTTTTAGCAACAGTTGCTGATTCATTATATAGTAACATGGTGACTTTGTATCTTTAATGGTCTTTAAGAGAAATAAATACTTCTAAATTTTCCTTTTTCTTCACATTTCCTTTGACAGTACAACCAATGTTTCCTCTGCTTCCCATCCTATACTTACACACATAGGTAGTGCTTTCAGATGTATTGAACATTTGGCATAAAACTGGGAAGGAAGAAATGAATTGGAATGTACAATGGGAAAGTGGGAAAGTAAGAATTATCTACCCACATACTGAAATTTATGTGTATCTTCTCTCTTTCCTTTCCTGTCTTCCCCCATTTTCAGTTGATAGTATTTTTAAGCTCTCTGGGAAGTTAGGGCTTAAAGGACTAGTGTGGATTTATAGGAATTGGAAAGTAGGTGGGACTAGGATAGATATTCATGGCAACATTGGAATTGGGTGTTTAATTGAATATAAATTCAGACTGCAGTTAAGACTACATATTTTAACATTTCTTGCTTGTAGACACAATTGGCCCTAAACAGAATTGAGAAGTAGATGAAGCTTGAACCCTTTGTACGTGGCATCTTTTTGTGATGTATCCTTTCTTTGCAGACATGGACAAAAGTAAATTGTAGTCCAAGGATTTAAAAGACTCATGCATTGGTACCTTAGTTTACAAACAGATGAAGGACTCCTTTAAAAACAGAGAAATAAATGTCATTTGCATCTCATTATATTAGTACTTTTTTCTTGGTTATCTGAACTAAGAACCTTGGAATCATGCTCTACTGTACTTATATTTCTGCCTCTAGTCCTTCAGGACCCTTGTCAAAATATATCTAAAGTACTTATCTTTTTTTCTTTTTTTTTTTGGTACTGAGGATTGAACTCACGATCTTGTGCTCGCAATGCAGGTGCTTATACTGCTGAGATAAATCCCGGGCCCCTAAAGTACTTACCTTAATACTGAAGGTTTTTACTCTTTAACTAAATGAAGACCTCATGTATTAAATTGTTGTAGTGTAGGCCTTTTTATTTCCTTGACTATAGGGTCTTAGCTTTGTGGTTCAGTTTGGCTTTTGAACTCACTGTGTAGCTCATGCTGGCCTTGAACTTACAGCAGTCCTCCTGCCTCAGCCTGAGTGCTCGGATTACAGATTTACCCCACTACACCCAGCTGTCAGCTATACAGTAGTTCAATAACAGTATGTTCAATGCTTGGAATTTATTTAAAGAGTAGATCTCAAGTGTTCTCAGCCCACACATAACAAAATGGTTACTATGAGCTGATGGTTAATTATGATGATTCCAGTTATTATTTCACATTATTATTATTATACATCAAAATAATCACATTTATGTTATATATGATCAATCAATAAATATGGATATATAGTGTGTTGTTAATCATACTTCGGTAAATCTAGAAAAATGCATAAAACAAAAGCATGTATATATATGTATAGACAATATCCTGTATTATTGTGGTAACCTCACTGCTTTCCCTTTTTCCTTCCTTAGTCTTTTTTTATGGGTATAGTCTCAACAAATACATCTGGGTGTGGTAGAACATGCCTTGTAATCCTGGCACTCCAGAGACTGAGGAAGGGTCACGAATATCAGTCCAACTTGTGCAATTTAATGACTTAGTGAGAGAGTGTCTCAAGATAAAAAGTCAAAAAGGGGGCTGGCAATAGTGGGTCAGTTTTCAGTATTGAAGAATAAGAAAACAAAACCCCAAAAGCAAACATGATATCTCTGTGCAAGAGGCTCCAGCACTTGCCCTGTGACAACATCCATGTGGCCTGGGATTCTGCTCCACTCGAGGGCCATCTTTCCCATCTGCCTGAGTCACTGCCCTGAGTGTTCCTTTTTTCTGTCTGAATGCTCACTGCTTCCTTCTGATGCCTATCTATTTTATTTATTTATTTTGAGGAGAATAAAACCAAACAAGAGAAAAGAAAATGAGGTCAGTCAAAACAAAAGAATGGACATAGTACATGACTTAAAACCAAAATACAAGGTGATCTACCATGCTTACCATGATGTCTCTTGTTATCTTCAATAGAATTGCTCATATCATCAGGCATAATAAAACTGAACATAGCAGTACAGAACAAAATCAATAAAAACAAAACATTGGAGACATTTTGGACTTCAAAAGAAGATAATAGTCAAACCAGAATGGGTATCATAGTGAATCTTATTGTCTTCAAAGTAGTTGCTTATTCCTCAGACTTGATACTATCAAACAAAACAGATTCGAATAAAATCAGTCAAAACAAGACAGCGAAAGCAATACAAGGCTTCAAATTAAGTTAATAGGAAATCAAAAATGGTTGCCATAGTATATCCTGCTATCTTTGGAATAGCTGTCCATGCCATCAAATCTAGTACAAGTAGACAAACTGAAACAGAATATAGCCAAACTAAACATAGTGATGAAAACAATATGGGTTTCAAATCATGATACAAGATTAACAATGTCCTCTGCCTTCCCTTTTTAGACAATTCCTCCCTTTTCACTTTCACAGGGTTCATTGTACATTTTGTATCCCATTAACTCCTTTAGTTTTTAGATTAGGGAGGCAACCTGCTTTTTACCTAAGTGGTTCTGAACCTTTTTACCCTTGAGCATGATCTCAAGTTATATCCATTTACCTACAAGAGCCTCAAGGTTTTCCTTCCTTAGAGCTGAGTAGTTCTCCATTGCATAAAAGTGTTATGTCTTTCCAACCAATCTGCAGCTGATGGGTGAGCTACTCCCACTTTTTTCTGGTTCCCTGTCACATAGAGCATTATTTTGTCATCTTTGACTTTCAGTCCATAAACCCTCTTTCAGGTTAATTGTATTTCTTATATAGAGCATCTTGATGGACCCTATCTCCTGATCCACTCTGCCTGTGTTTCTTTTTATTAGTGTATCAAAGCCATCTGTGTTAGCAATTATGGCCAAGCTTCTCTGCCTCATCTCTGCTATGCAATTTTTCTGCCATTGGTTGTCTACTTTTCCTCTTCATTGCACTGTCTGCCCTGTTCAGTGAGCCCCCTCTGCCGCTGTTCCTGAAGTCATGGTCTTTTTTTCTCTCTAGAATGTCCTTCAGTACTTTTTTAGGGTTGGCTTGGTGGTCATGAACTCCCCCAGTTGCTCTTTGTCATGGAAGCATCTTGTTTCTCCATTAATTTTGAGAGATAGTTTTGCAGGGTACATCAATCTGGGTTGGAGGTTATTTTCTCTCAGGGCTTGGAATACTTGACTCCAAGATCTTCTTGATTTGATGGTTGTGTCAAGAAGTCTGTCATGACTCTGATGGGTTTTCCTTTATAGGTGATCTGTTTCTTTTCTCTGACAGCTTTTAATATTCTATTCTTGTATTGAATTTCTGGGATCTTGATTATTATATGTCAGGTCTAGATCTATTTTGGTTATAGCTGGCTGGAGTTCTGTATGCCTCATATATCTGAGTATCATTTCCTTTTCTTATGCTTGGGAAGTTTTCTTTAATTATTTCTGTAATAGCCTTTGTATTTCATTTGTGTTTATGCCTCCTTCTTCACTCACATTTTTTAATCTTAAGTTATAGATCCTCTTGTCACCTTCTAGCCTTTGTATTGTTTCTCCTTGGAGCCTTGTTATTTTTAAGAAATCTTTCCTTTCATGATCACACATTGCAAGCCTGTCTTCAAGATTTGATAGTCTATCTTTAGTTTCTTTCAAGCAGTTTTGCCAGCTTTCAATGGAGTTTTTAATTTCCGGGTTATCTCTTTGAATCTGTTTCATGAATTTTAAATTTTTTTTTATATTCTTCATCGAAGGTTTCCCTCCTTTTTCTATGCTCTTCTTCTGTCTGTATCTTCTTGAGGGTGCTTAGCATTTCTTTTATTATTTTTCTTATTCCTTCCTTTACTTGTATTAATATTTCTGTTTTAAGTTCTTTTATAGTTTCATGAAGTTATTTCTTTATGTCAGATGCTGTTGCTTCAGAAAATGCAGGTGTGCACCTCCCAATCTCTTCTGTGTTTACCTCTCCTGGGCCAGTACTGCTTGGGTTGGAGGCTGGAAACTTCCTTTTGTTTCTTCCTCTTGTCATGGTCCTGGTTTCTTCCTGACAAGTGGGTAGTGGGGCCCACGGCACTTCCTATATTGGTTATAATTACTCTGAAGTGTGCTGTCTAGGGATTGCTGCCTTCCCCAATCTGCTGGTGACTACTAGAGTATAAGCAGGGGCAGGACAGGTTGGCCCCTCCCTTCTGTGTTAACCACTGGGAATCTTCACCATGTTAGTGTGTACCATGTGGGTGGAGTTGGTCAGGGTTAGCTTTAGGGAAACCTCTGCCTTGGTTATGTGATCACGCACAGGGGCGGGACTCAGTCCAGGCAATTTTCACTAATCTGCTCCGTGCTAGGAGTGGCTGAATGTAGCTGGCTGCAGTTCTGGTTCTGGGCTTATCCTGCCCAACTCCAAAATGGCGTCCAGCCATCTCCCACTCCCATGGGAGGACTAAATCCCCTACACTCACCATGAGCTAGTGCAGTTCTCTGGTCCGCTGCTCCCCTCCGTGACTGTGTCTTTGCACCCAGGTCTTTGGGCTTGCCAACCCCCAACTTCATTGTGACTGTGCGTCTCTGGATTCCAGTGGCGCTTTGCACGCTGTGGGACTGGCTCCCATGAAAGCTCATTTGGCTACTGCCTTCTGTTTAAGTTTTTCTTTTCTTTTCTCTTGTTTTTCTCTTTTCTTTTCCTCTCCTCTCCTCTTTTCTTTCTTCTTTCTTTCTTTTCACTTTAGTTTTTGCCTGGGTTGAGGGGATCCATTTCTTTCCTTCTGGTCTTCTTCAGAATGCTATATTGCAGCATCTGAGCTGTTTTTCTCAGAGAGGCTTTTTACTTTGCTGCTTGTTGCTCCACCATCTTCCCAGAATCCCAGCTCCATATTCTTAACACTCACTGCATTCCTAGCCTGTTAAGGCCAAAAACTCATAACTGTCCTTGTGTGGAGAAGATTCTGCAATAAGGTTAACATGGATTCCTTCTTTTGCCCAACTCCAGCTCTAAATCTGTGCATGTGTTCCTGATACCTTTTTAAATGTTAGCATAGCAGAAAGTTTTTGACAGATGACAAAACATAAAGTCTTCCTTGAAATTTACCCATCAGTGACTAACATTTTTATTTTATAGATATTATGTTTTATATGCACTGGAAAATTAAAATATGAAATAAAAACATTTGAACAGTGATTTAAGCAACTAAAATACATACCCTGCAGAATGCAGCTAATGTATTTGATTAGAATGAGAGGGGAGGAAGTTGAGTACACTGGAGGAACACTTAATTTTTTTCAGGGACAGATGGATTAATCTTGCAAACAATTTAGAATCAAAGGTAATTCCGTTAATTACTTGTTTGTAACTCTGCATAACCATTGTAGCGTCAAATAACTCAAAGGTGTGACTTTCTCATTAAATAGTTTTTTAAAAAAATTTTATTTTGAAGGTAGTAGAAATACAACAGAACAAAACAGAACAAAGCCAAATGAGACAGTGCAGTGAATTTGGTATAGAACTTTACAGCAGGTTACCGGGATAACAGTAATAGATACCATAGCATATCTCCTTATCTTCACAGTAGTTGTCTAGTCAATTAGGTATAGCAAAATCAAACCAAAATCAGAACATTATAAAATCAATCAAAAGAGAATAATGAAAAGAGTAATTAATCATAGTGAATCAAAATTGAAAACAACACTTGCTCTCATAGAGAAAATAGAGGAACCCCACCCACATTTGCTATATTACATACAATCATCCTGCCAAGAGCTGTTCAGACCTCTGTCCCCAATTGCTAATGGGGGAGGGGATATTGAATTCCAAGCCCACGCACCGGTAGGCTCCCAGGAAATACTACTGGGCCTGCTCCTGGCTGACGCCCAAGGAAGGCGCTCACCAAGAGGGTGGGCGAAAGGCTTCTTTGTGTGGCCTCCTGGGTTCTTCATGGCCGTGGCCATTAAATAGTTCTTAATACATGTGTAATTGGATCAAGAGAGACTTTTTTTTAAAATCTTAGTGTTGTGATGGAATTGCCTCTTTCAACACTGATTAAAAAAACGTAGTTTCAAAAAGTAAATATGATCACTAATTTTTTGTACGGACAAAAATTCATCTTATGTTTCAACAATAAATTAATAACCCCTTTTAATTGAAAAGTAAATATGCCTATTGTAGAGAAAAGTAAATATTGCAAATGTAAGGGAGAATGTTAATAGGATGTAATCACATCCTATTTAAAAAATTATGTCTTTGTGTGTGTTCCTATATACATGTGCATATTTACATATATATATGTATATATGTATATATAATATAATATAATATCTTGGTTCTGTTTGTTACTATGCCAGTTTCCATCAGTTTTTTACTCTATCATTCATAAGCATTTCTTTATAAATACTTTTTATAATTATTTAAAATTGCAGATTAATGTATTATCTACATATTCCTTATTACACCTTTTAGGTCACTCACTGACTACTTTTGTACAAAGCGTGCTTTTTTAGTCTTTTGTACCCTTGCTTCACTTTTGAAATGGAAATGGAAGGTGTGTAGAATCTGAAGAACATGTGCAACATCTTGAGATACAACTGAGAATAGCTAGATGCTTTGGTCAGATGCTCAGTGAATGGTCTTCAGAAAGCTTACTCCATTAGAGTGGTTTAGTTTTGGATGTGAGGACCTTCAGTTTCCTGTGCTGAGAGATTCCCTGTAAAATCCAGTATGGTGGACTGGACCTGGGGAAACTCTTCTGGGCCCACAAACCATAGTATCCCTTGCCTTATTTTGGTGGCTTTATTCCTAAGCTGATCTAAAGTTAGGTGGGAGTAATTTCATAAAATAATGTTTGAACTTGGGCTGAGAGGCAGAAGTAAACTTTGAGGGTGAAATGAAACTCTGAACTGGGCTTCACTGGGAATTACTGGCCTGTGGAATGGCCTCGATTATTCAGCTAGTTAGTCATTTACTTTCAACAGAGTGTTGAAAAGCTCTGTTAAGCCTGTATATGTGAAATGATGTGTATGGGTTTTAAAAATTTGTGGAATTAAAAAGCAGTTCTCATGAACTGCATATTACTTCATGGTTTTCTTTGTTTAACAAGAATTCTAAGGGATAGGGATGTAGCTCAGTAGTTGACTGTGTGCTTAATGTCCATGAGGCCTTACTATCAAACAAACAAAAGCAAAAAACCAAGAAACAAAACCAAAGAAACCTTAAATTTATCTGAAATACATTTTACATGCTGTACTCTTATCAATTGTTTGTCATTATCATCATTTCATTGGAGATCCTATTCTAATTGCTGAATAGGCTTAGTGGTATCTTTGTGTTTATATGAAATGATATACTAATGATCTACTCAGGATTGTTGGGAAGGTTAGTTAATATCAGATTATTAAGCACCCTACAAATGAGAACAGGGATGAGTAGTGCTAACTAAATAATAGAAGATTAGTAAATGTTGCTTCTTTGGGTAATTATTTAAAATTTCCCTACATATATGAGGTGAGTTTTAAAAGGGATATAATACATAGCAGATTAAAGGCAGAGCATGATAAATAATACCTTTCAATTGTAGCATTCATGTAAAGGTTAGGTGATATTTAAGTAACAAAGGTCCATTTTTATCTGTATAGGATTCATCTGGAAACAGTGAGCAAAATTTTATGAACTTTTGCATGTTCCCTTTGAATATTTTACAAAAAGTACCCAAATGAGAAATTGTTTAATAAACTCTCACTAATGTGCAGTCTGTGAATTTGGGATTTGAATTTGACTGACGTTCAGCTTTGTGCTACTTACACAAAATTTACTTCCTCAGTTTAAAAAAAAAGTGGGAATGAGGGGTATGTCTAAGATGAGCTATTATTTTCTAACTCTAAATATGTTGGTAACCGAATTTAGATTGCTGTATTAATTTGGACATAAAGTTGTTTAAAACTTTATTTTTCTACTCTGGTTTTTATTAATTTATTTTGGTCTTGTAAGGAGTCAAATAGAGAAAAAGATAAGTTCTGTATTTCTCACTTTCTATTTTGAACAGTTTATGTGAAAACAACACAGAATCTCAGTTCTAACATTTTTTGAGTCTATTGTGCATTAGGTACTGTTCTAAACATGGTAATTCAACAAACATTTATTATATGCCAGGCCCTGCAGTGGGTAAACAAGACACAGAAAGACTCAAGTGCAGTTCCCTAGTGTGGTGGCCTTGGTGAGAGGAGCCCTTCCCACTTGAGCTGTTTCATTGTTGGCATTGAGCAGGTGCAGCTGCTACACAGATGAACACTAGTCCCTTCAGCATGAGAGTTCTTCCATGTCTCAAGGAGAGATTATAGCCCTCTCAGAGTTGGAAGGGATGCTAGAGACTCTCTGATTTGTCCCTCTACACCATACACTTAATGTTTTCTTTGTCTGGAATGTTATACCGAGTTGTGTTTTAAGCCTTGTTTTTTGAAGTGACCTCAAAAACTGGGGAAGAACATGCAGTAGTTTCCTCTTGATCCTGCTGTTTTTAGATACTTATTTTTTCCTGAACATTCAACTGTTCTTCCAAACTGTTTCTACATGGGAACTCATCCATACACATAGTTCTCTGTCTTCATTCTCTAGCTCATTGAGAACATCAAGCATTTCTCTGTGTGGTGGTGTTTGAGAAATCATTTGTTAAATAATTGCTTTCATTTATTTGAATGATTATTTGCTGGTTTTTTTCTAAATGGAAAAATGTAAATATAAAAATGTTCATATCAATGGCAAGAAACATAAACATATAGATCGATGCTAATTGCCATGATTAAAGTGCCTATGGCTCTTTATCCTCTCTGTTAACTGCTTAATTGTCAATAATGAAATAAAAATAAAAGTATAAAAATCAAACATGCAAATGTTGTCTTCGATATTTGGATGGTGATGGTATTACAGGATGAGGGTTAGTATAGAGATGATAATTTGTGTCTTGTGCTCTGGGCTTGGAGTGCTCCTTCAATATGTAACTGTTGCATATTAAGACATGATTATGTGTTTTTGTGATTGTGATATTTCATAGATAGAGTTATTTGCATATGCTGATGAACTGCTTTGGGAATTTGATTTAACGCTATGGAAACTCAGGTATTCTTAGCCAGGCATGGTGATGTATGCCTGTAATCTTATAAAGATTTATTTGATCCCCTGAAATTTAGCAAGATATAATAAAGAAACCAAGGTTTTAGATTCAGACTAAATGCTAATGGCTAACATTTTAAAAATATTTCCTATTGCTTGGCTTTGAGTGAAATACTAAATGGATTATTTTAATTTTATAAAAACTTTGTGATAACTATTCTTTATACAAGAGAGGTTAAGCATGTGCGATTGAGAGACTGTTGATATCTATACTCTGTTTCTTACATAATAAAGCAATTAATTTTGACCTCTCTTTGTGTCACTTAGTTTTTCATATGAAAATGAGAATAATTGTGGTATTCTTGTCATGGGGTTGTTTGCTGTTTCATGTTTGTCTGTAATTGTAATTCAGAGCTATGAAAAACTGTAAGATAATCAGATTAGTGATTCATTTTCTCTACATGAGTCTTAGGGTTTACAATACATTATAAGTCAGTTCTTGACAGTGTACTGTTTATGTTATTTATTTGAAGATTTTTAGGATAATTCTTTTAACAGTGTGGAGATTACTTTTTGTGATTATATTCATTCAGGGCTACAATATGGAGATATCCTTCACATCCATTTTGAGCTAGAATGACTTTGTTAGTACCAGAGAAATTGCTATAAAATTTCTTTGTTCATTTGGTCTTCAGTTTTTATTAATATTAAGTGTGTAAGTTAAACAAACTAAGGTATAACTATTCCATTCTACATTAATTTAATAATTCAGTTTTCACAAAAAATAACAGGTTGATTAGTTACTTTGTAGCAAGCAATCAAGAAAAATATTGCCATTAAACTTGTAATCAGTCTATTTTTTTTTCAGTACTAAATTTTTTTATTTTGGTTTGAAATTTTCCAAGAGCCTACAGTAATTGGGAAAATTACAATGATTAAGTTTCACTTTGAAAATGGAGTTTTTAAATGGCCTAAAGCTCTTTGAACATATCTGGTTAAATTACATTGACCCTTTTTCAGTATTATTCTTTCCATAAAGCATTGGTAAACATGGAAACCTATAATTTTTTTATTATTTATAAATATGGGATACATCTTTCTCATACCCAGATCACTGCAAGCTTTGAAAAATCTATCATTAAAGGGTATCAAAATGAATAGCAACAAAGTAGGAAAATTTTATAAATGATAAAAATTATAGTTTTTTTTCTAATACATTTAAAAGAATATATTAGAATCTGAATAAAGATTTTGCTATTTTGGTAACTTTATTTTTTCTTCTCTTTTTCTTTTCTGTTTTTTGAAGCAGGGTCTTGAACTGGCCTTGAACTCACTATGTAACCCAGGCTGACCTTGAGTTTGTGTCAGTATTTTGCCTCAGCTTCCAAAGTCCTGGGGTTAGAACTGTGTACCACTGTACCTGGCTTGATATTTTAGTAACTTTATAAAGATTACAAAAGTAATGTCTAATGTAATGTGTGTACCTGTATTCCCAATTACTTTAGAAACTAACACAGGAATTCAATGCTAGCAGGGGCAAAATAACAAGACTGTTAACTGGGCTTTGGTGCTGGAGTCTCCTTCTAGAGGTGGTTGCTAGGTTCTTTGTGTACTGAACAAAGAACTGGTCAAAATCAGTGCAAAAGGTAGTAAGGTTTAATATTTATTAAAGGTAAGAAAAGAAACTTGCCCTACTGAGTGAGCTTGGGCCAACTAACAGTAAGGAAAAAAGTGTACTTTCAGGGTAAGAGTGGATCACTGTGAAGAGAGCACAGAAGCAGAGAGCTCAATGGTGACTGTCCTTGTATATGTCTCATTCCTCAGGCTGAAGTCAGGTCTAGGCCATCCTATTGAAAACTTGCTCAAGTTTTCTGTGAGGAATTGAAGACCTCACTGTCTGATGGGGAGCTTTGGGACCTGTTCTGTGCATGTGTCCTGGGACACATTAATAGCTCATGCCTGTGTCCTAGCCAGACTGCCGTGCCCTAATTTCCTGCCTCTGGACTATGTCTCAAAAAAAAAAAAAAAAGTTTTTGATGACAAATTGGGAAATGAGAATGAGAAAAAAAGATCACCCACAATTCACATTTTTCAGCTTTTTGGTATACATATATCCGTGAGACAGACTATTTAGGTTGAAATTCATGCTCTACCCTACTTATTGTGTAACCTTGGGAAAGTTATTTAACTTCACTATCTCTCCATGTCTTTGTAAAATGTGTACCTATCTCAGGTTACTGTGGGTTAAATGGGTTAATACAGATAAAGTGCTTTGTGTATTATCTGGCCCCTAGTTAAGTGCCCCATACATATTTTCTTTATAGAAAAACTTTTCATTATGGAAATATTCAAGTATATATAGAAATAGAGTAGTATTATGAACTTTACCCATTCATCATTAGCATTTGGGTATTTTTGATTTGTTGTTCTATTTTTTTCCTAGACTTTTTTTTTTTTTTCTTTTTGAGACAGGGTCTCACTATGCAGTTCAGGCTGGCTTTAAGCTCACTTTGTAGCCCAGGCTGGTCTCGAACTCACAATGATCCTCCTGCCTCAGCCTCCCGAATGCTGGGATTACAGGTGTGAGCCACCACACCCGGCCCCTAGACTATTTTAATAGAAAATCTCACATGCCTTATTATTCTTCAATACTTCATTTTGTACCATGGAGATATTTGCTAAGAATTAAGTAAATTATTTTAGAGAACCAGTGCTCAAAACTTGCTATTTTTGAGGGGAGGAAATATGCATAAAATACCATAACATACATTCTGTAATGTTTTACTAAGTTTTAGCTAACTGAATGGTATTGAAACTGGTGCAGTGGCGCATATCTCTAGTCTCAGCTATTTGAGAAGCTGAGTGGAGAAGATCTTTTGAGCCCAGGAACCTGGGCAACATGGCGAGACATTGTCTAAAATAAGACAAAATAGAAAAGATAAACTAAATGGTGCTTGAATTGTGAATATGGAGTTTATGCTATTCAGATTAGACATAAAAGGTCTGTAAAATGATTGGGCATCTATTTTAGTGTAAGTATACTGTAAAGATTATTTTGTTATAGATGAAATCTTTTAAAATATTTCATAACATTTTGTAATTCTTTTGATGGAACAAAAATATTTAAAAATTGCTATATTGGAGAAACAAACAAGTACCAACTTTGGAGACTTCCTTGAAGACTGACTGGGTACTATAAAAATTCTTGATATAAATAAGTTCATAGATTTTGAAAAAGCTATTTTTGTCTGTATTCTTATACATTCAGAGTATAAATATGCACATGCTACTTTAAAGTATTATTCATGAATAATTGGAGAAAATATTATAACAAACTGGCATTATTCAAGTTGTAGTTTTATTACTTACTTTAATGCCTCATTCTTTGGGATAACAATCAGTTCTAACTTGGAATTTCCTGCCTTTGATCTTATTTTAGACTCTCATTTCAAAATCTGTGAGTAAGTAGAATGTGATATTAACTGAGAAGGAACTAAATTGTAAAGACAGGAATTCGATTACAACTTGATGTACATTTAGTAAATTACAACCAGTGAGATCATGAGAATTCATAGTCACCTAAATTTGCTTAGTGCTTGAATTATAGATCTTAAAATTCCTGGGACATGATATAGTGATGTGGAACGCGTTGGTCATGCCTCATGTTAGTGATGGTTCAGTGGAAAGAACATTGAATTGGTAGTCATAAAGCCTTCCTTTTCATCTGAACTTTGTCTGCTATGATGATTTTCCTTTTTGGCAAGTTGCTTTAACCTTTCTGACATTGTTTCTATATTTCTTCAGTGAAAAAAAATTATAAATGCGACATGATGTCAATTTCATTATATTAGTTAAGGAAGTACTGATTGCTGCAACACAGAGACCCCAAAATACAATGATTCAAGCAAGAAAGAATTTCTTTTTTTCTCATGTACTAGTTGGAGTTGGAGGTATGCAGCTCTGCACTAATTATTAGCAATCTGGGTTTCTTCTGTCTTGTATCTGTATCAGTATTTTTAGAGATATTGTCTTCATGTGCATAATTTTATCAGGGTTGTTGCCCAAACTTGGTTGTGCTTGGGAAGACAAAAGCAGGCTGCAGTTTGGAAATGGCTTACCACTTCTGCTCACACTGCTGGAGAGAAGTCACTCACATGGCCAGGTATATAATGAAGCTAGTTGGATTACAGTTTTGTTAATGCAGAAAAAGAAAATAGTTGCTGGAGGATGTCTAGCAGTCTTTTCCATGACTAATTTTGAAATTACTAACACAAAAGTATTTTGCATGCTCAATTTAAATATGATTTAGTGGTCTTTTTGAAAACATAATGATTAAAAATTACTTTTTGGGAGAACTTGTTATTTTTGTTAACATTTTTCATTGAAATTCTTCCATGATCTTCCTCTTTTTATGATTGCGTAGTTAGGAGGGTTCTAAGTGTGTTGTCCTGTTAATTTGGACATGTAGATGGCAGATTTTTTTTTTTTCATCTCAGTATTGGGAGTTAAACTTAGGGCCTTTACCCTGAGCTATATTTTCAGTCCTTTTTATATTTTGATTCAGGCTCTGGCTAAGTGGCTCAGCCTGCGCTTGAGATAGTGTTTCTCTTGCTTCAGCCTCCCAAATAGGGCAGTTTGTAGCCATGCACCACCGCACCCAGTGAGATTTTGAAGCAAGAGATGGTGCTAAGCTTGAGTTTCTAGTAGGTATCAGGATCTGATATCGGATATGAAATGAAATCAGATGCCATATCCTAGGGAGGATGTATAGAAATATTTGGGAACAGGAAGTCAAGCATTCTGTCACTAAACTGTGTCCCAATCCCAGTTTAAAGTCATTGATGTATTCATCAGCTTTCTGTAAGCCATCCAAACAAAAGGGAAAAAAAATCATCAAAATATAATGGTTTCCCTTTATATGCAATTTTGCCTTCTGTGATTTCAACTGTGGTTTTCAAATATTAAATGGAGGATTTCAGAGGTAAACACTCTGTAAATTTAAAATTGCTTGTCATTCTGAGTAGTGTGGTGAGAGTTCATGCTGTCCTTTCGTGTCCTTCCTGGTTGAGACATGAATCATCCCTTTGTCCAGCAGGTCCACCCTCGTGTTCTGTGCACCTTTAGTCACATACTGTGTGTCTCACTTATCAGAGCTGCAGCATCACAACTTCTATGTGTAGGGTTCAGTGCTATCTGTGATTTCCAGCATCTTCAGGGGATCTTGGAATGTATCCCCTAAAGATATGGGAGGACTATAGTATGTGTCTAAAATCCTTAGGTTGATCATTTTCATAGCTTAATTTGTAGGAGGAAGAAAACTAACCAAGAGTCACAATTGGTAATTGCGATAGTTGCTAAAATGTTTCAAAGAAAATAAACCCTAATTTTTTTGTCTGTATAACAGTCTGATTAATGTGAATGAAGTATGTATTTTTTATCAGCCTGCTGTTGACATGGCTCATGTAAGGCTTTAAGGATGTACTCTATATAGCCCTACCTTCACCCAGATTGTTATCCTTTAGTGCTTCCTGTATGGAAATCTGGTAGTTAACAGTTCTCAAAGTCAAATGTCTTTCTCTGTGATCTTTCGACCCCTTCTCCCCTTCCCCTGTCCTCCATCCTCCAACTGCACTATATAATCAGTTTTGATTACTTCCTCTGCTGGGTTTCCATAGCACTTGTACACATAATTAGGTTTTCTTTTATTTTTCAGATTATGCCTTTCATTTGAAATTTCACATATTTTTGTGATATATGCTGTATGGTTTCATATCCTAGGGAAACTGAGAAGGAAAGTTGAAAACCCAATGTGCTTTATCTATGTACTGCTCTTTTATTATTTCTGAAGTTCAATTCATAGATTTATTTCCTTAGAAATATTCTTATGAGGCTAAAACACCTTAGCAGATAATATGATAATTGCTTATATTAAACATAATGCTTTGATTCATGGGGGAGTTTAAATACCATTAAAATTCTCTTTCTGATTCAGATTTAGATGGACAAAAATGACAAATGACAGGTTGGAGATAAATCTTTGAAAGTCAAACACTTCTTTTGTATTATGTGATCTTTGGATCATATTGTGATCATATTACTTTTAATAAGAGTGGCATGATAAGTAATATATAAATTATTTTTCTTTAATATGTAAAATGTCAAAAAGGAGTTGGGATTAAAAATAAAACAGGACACATGCTACACTGCTAATGTTAAAGCAAACATGTATACTTTAAAAAAAAAAATTCCCCAGGAGAATATGCTGTTTTTATATGTTGAAAGGCCAAATGGTTGTGATTAACCTTGAAATATAAGTCTCCTGCCTATGAAAGACACTTGCAATTTGTAGTCCAAGGATAGCAAATCAAGGATGATATCAAATCATTTGCAGCTTTGAAAGTGGTTTTGAGATTGCTTAATGGCCATTTGTTAGGAAAGATAAAGTTATTGTAGATGTTTAAAATGTGTTCTCTATAATGTGACACTAAAATTGGGGCTGTCTGTTACAAGCTTAGGTACCTGATATCTCTACTTTGGTAATTTTGATAAAAATGGCACTTTTAACCACAGTGGCCCACCTCCTAAAGACAAGGTCATCTTTTTGGATGGGTCAGCTTTTGTCTGCTAAAATAAGCTATTAGCCTAACTAACTGCTCATCTGGTCCCAGATAGGAATTCCAACATCCTGTGCCTGGCTCAGAGAGTGCAGCCCCACATTTTCTTCTGTAATTCTGTCATGGTTGACATTTGAATAAGTCTATTCTGTGATACATCCGTAACCATCTGCTTTTCTTCAATACTCTAAAGTCTGTCTTCTATTCAGTCACATTAAGTCATTAGAAAACTTTGCCTGGACCCTATTATCTGAATTACATGTTATATTATACTTATGGTTTTATCTAGTGTTTGTTTTTCTGAAAGAGTAATCACTTCCTTTTGTTTATTTTACAGAGTATTGCCTATTATGTCATTCGTTATGCCTTATATAAATCCCAATGTGACACATTTCTTTCTGATTTGAAATAAATGAAAATATTTGTTTTCTTTGAAAAAATGTAGTTTGCCATCTTTTAAATAATAAAAGATATATAATTTATTTATATGTTTACCCTGACTTCCTAGAAATGCAGCCAAATTTGGATATTAATTTGTAGCAATTATGTAAAAAAATTTTACAAATTAATTAAAAGTCATTATGTAAACCAGCAGGTAACAAACTGGCCCAACTGAGGCCTGTTCTTGTGAAAAGGTTTTGTCAGAACACAGCCATGGCAATTTGTGTGTTGTCTATAGTTGCTTTTGTGCTGCAATGGCATATTCAAGTAGTTGTTATCTGGCCTTTTATAGAAAAAGATTTCAGTCCTAAAGTAGTCGCATGACTGTATAAGACATTACCATTGAATGTGGCTAGTTGGCAGAGGGAGGCTAAACAAAGATGTGGAATGAAAGGAATATAATCTTTAAGTAGTGGAAATAGATAGGGAAGGACATGCTACATGGGAGAGAAATGTATAAATAAAATTCCTTAGGAATGAGCAGATGGGCCATTTTGAAAACTGTTTTTTCTCTATTGGAACTGCTGGAATGAAAATGAAGTTGAATGGGTGGCCATTGATAGAGGGTTTAACAGCTAGGCACCAGAATTTGCATTTAATCTGACAGGCAATTGAAAACCCACTATGAAGTCTTCACCAGGAAATGATGTGGTAGAAATAGCATTTCAGGACAATTATTCTGACAACCATTATCAATGAACTCAAGCATGGAGAGTCCCAAGACCAAACAGGTACTGGAATAAACTTGGCATGAAGAAAGATGATGATGAGTCTGGAGCAGGGGGGACCAGTGATACTGAGATGTCAGAAAGAATTCAACAGACTTTGCCACTGACTGGATTTAGAGACTGGTGAAGAAAATTGTGCAAAGAAAACTGGAAAAACATGAAATGAATTGGAAAGAATTTTTAAAATAATTTTAAAAGATGAAATGCATTGTCTTTGACATCTCCAGTCTGGAGATTTAGGTGGAAAAGCATGAAACTGTTTGGTGATATGGACTAGCAGGAAGCTGATAGCTGCAGAAGAAAGGGAAGACAGTACCAGGCAGGGAAGCTGGGGTGACATAAGTATGGCAGCTGCAAGCGGGGGAAGCGGAGAAGCGGAGTGGACAGGTGAAAAGGAGGAGTTGGTAGAGCAGTGTTTCTCAGTTACTAGAGAAGTGTTTCTTGGTGTGTAACTTATGAAAGGTTGGTTGTGTAGATGGTTAGTAGGTGCTTCTATAATTGTATCAATAGGTAAATTTGATGAACTTTAGGCTATTAAACTATTTGAGAGGGCCTAGAGCAGAAATTCTATTTCAGACTTGAATGGATGTCCTTCTCAACTTCTTTAATAATATTCATTATTTTTATTTCAAACTAAGATCTTTTTTTCCAACTTCAGATTCACATATGTAACTTTCTACCTGGTACTTCTGCTTGCCTATTGGGCATCTAAAACTTAACTACCTAAACTGGAATTTCTAATGTTCCCCACAAAACTTGTTTCCTCATCTCAATTGATAGCAAAGGCATTCTTTCATTGTAGTAAAAAAACAAAAACCAAAACTTTATTATAGTAAGAAGTAATGTAGAAGTTTTTTAATATATAAACTGCTCAAAGGGATTGAGATTAATAAAATTGGTCAAATTAAAAACCTTGGAGTCATCATTGAGTGCTTTCTTCTATCCTGTTGTGGAATCCATATTGTCTTTCCCATGAAGTAGCCAGAATCTGATCACTTCTTGCCTCAACTGATTCTATTACATCAGTAATAGAACAACTGACTCTATTTCGTCAGTAGCTTCCCATCTTACTTAGGGTGACTGCACCTGCTCCTCCAGCAGCCCGTGAGGCTGACTTCTTGCGGTCTCATGGCCTGATTTACCATCCTTCTCCTTTACTCTCTTTTATGCCTGTCTCCTTCTCTCTAAGATTAAGTCCAAAGCACTCTCTTAGATTAAGGCTTTTGTGCTATTTCCTATTCCTGTGACCTTTGTCCCCCAAATATCTGTTGTATTAGTTAGGCTAACTCACTTCCTTTCCTCCTTTTATTCTTTGTCTGAATGCCATCTTCTCTAGGAGAGACTGATCCTGATTTAGCTACTTAAAGTAGAAAGTGTGCCCTCCCCCATTTGTTATCCACTTTTTTCTGCTTTCTTTCTTCCTTTACACTTATCATTTTCTAATATATTGCATTTTATATACTGTACTTTTTGTTTGCTGCCTGTTCTCACTAGACTGTAACCTCCATGAATACGAAGATTTGTGTCTACTTTGTCTATGATACAGTCCCAGTATCTAGAAATAGTGCTTAGGTGCAAAACAGACATCTAAGAAGTATTTGTTAAATGAATGTAAGACTCTTTAAGATGTGAATATGTGTTCTCACAGAATCCTACCACCATTCCATTTCTACAAAATCTCTTTTTCCTGGGCTTCCCAGGGAGACACTTTGGGAAATTCTGGTATGGCATATTATGGGATTCAAATGAAAAGAAAATTCTGAGAAAATTGTGATCAACACAGTTGGCAAGTTGAAGAAATGCTGACTCAGTTAAACTACCAAGTAGGCATGGATTGGGAAATGGTTTTTGATTTTGGAACAGGCTGTTTCAGTGCTTTGGCATGTCATATTGAAGGAAGTAAAGTTGGCCATAGATCTTGAAAAATAAAGCCAGGATAAATTACTCCTTCAGGGAGTTTAGCTTTAGATGAAAGAGAAAAATAGTTAGGGAAAGAAGTTGGAAGGTAGTGCAGGTTCAACACCAGGTGCTTCTGTTTTTGAGATGAAGAGAGCTTGCTTTTGTCCTTTGTTACTTTTATAAGGTAGCCTAGAATATTAGTCAGTTTGTGTTACAGCAATGAAGATGGAGACTAACTTTATAAAGAGGTTTATTTAGCTCAAGTTTTGGAAGATTAGGGACCTGCTGATGGTCTTGCTAGCAGAGTTTTGAGGTAGCCCAGGACATTCATTGTATGGCAAGAGCAAGGGACCATGCATGTGTGTCTCTTTTGGTCTTCTTCCTTCTCTTGGAGCTACTGATAATCTATCATGAGGATGACGGTCTGATGACGTTGTTATGTAATCCCATTCACTACCTAAAAGCCCCACCTCTAAGTACTGTATATCAAGTGAGTTTCCACTCACTGAATAGCTTGCAGTAAGTATTAAATTTAAACATATGAACCCTTGAGGGTTCATTCAAACCATATCCTAACTGTAATGCTTAGTATATCGTATTGATGTAAATTCTATTTTTTAATTATGTTGTTAAAAATAGGTGATCTGCTGTACTTTATTTTTCAAAGTAGTGTGATTTGGTTGATTCACAACTGCATGGATATTTAATCAATTGAGTTCCATTTGAAGTGCTTTTAGTAGTTTCAGGACTTCACTTCATTGTCTGCCCCCCTCCATTGTGTGTGTGTGTGTGTGTGTGTGTGTTTTGGGAGCCCACTATGAATGAGAGATGTGATGTAAATATTAAAAATTGGTGCTAATTGCTTGCTTGTTACCTTTTTAGGAGGCAAGCTGTGTGTTTTGATGTATGAGTTTCTAGGTCATTTTTGTACTTTCTGAAATAAGTTCACTTAGGCATCACACTTGTCATTAGCAGCTGGATTAGTGCTTAAGTGACAGTTTGTACCAAAAAAGGCATAGTTCATGACAGTTTGATTTTCCCTTATAAGTTGTGATCCATCCGAGGATTACTTTTTATCTGAGATGTGTTGAATTTTTGGATATCTTTAAAAATAATACAGTATGAATTAAATTGTTTCCAGATTGACTGTCATGGGAAAAATGAGAAACTGTTGGGCAATTTTAGTTGATTGTCATGACATTTGAATTCTGAAGTGGTTAACAATGAAAATTATGCCAAGGATTATACCACAGAGCCCATGTTTCATTTCCATTGCTGTCTTTGTGATGAATTACATTCATATTACTTGAGGAATAATTGATTTGAACTCCAATTCAAACCAACTATAAGACTAACATTATTGTTTTGTTTTGGCTACAGAAGCTGAATACCTACATGTAAGAGAAGCAAAAATGTCAGATGATATCAGGAAAAGGTTTGATTTTCCAAATTCTCTTATTCAGTCACAGGTAAGTTCATTTATTTATTTTTGCTTCATAGTAACAAATTTATCTTTTTGGTGGGTGATTACTTAGAGTCCTTTTTTAATGGAAATTTTTATTCTTCTACATACTTAGAGATATATTTTACTAAACAATTTTTATATAAGTTAATTTGAAAAAATATATTTAAAGTAGCAAAACAAATACTTGAAATTGATCAGTCTAAGCTTCTGTTTATATCATTCTTTTTCTTCCAAGAGATACTAAAACCTTGATTAACTAGTAGGGTCCTGAACTTTTTTCCCTATAATTAATTGTTGGAAACAGTAGATGGTTATACATCCATAGAGTATGAGTCATTAATATTTAAAAAGATATATTCTATTGCTGTGCAACTATTAAGAATAATACATTTTTATAATAATGATATTCAGTAACTAAAATATCCTACATTGAAAAATTTGATCTATCTATGAAATGGGAGATTCTGGCAATTATTTTAGAGAGCATTGCAATAAGATAATAGTTAAAGAGGTTTTCTGATTAGCCATTATCTAATTAGAAGTGCTCTGGTTAATCGAGGTACCATGCTGGCTTACTGTCTTTTCCTGTGAGAATAAACCTAAGAAGCCAGCTGAAGATTGACTGATGAACAGCGTCTTGGATGCCTGCAAGAGTTCACTTCGGAGATGGCTGCTGTGGGCATTGACTTAGCTGGGCAGTGGGGAACCCTTCCATGAGGAGTAGAATACTCCTTATGCAAGATTCCCTTCTGCCTGGCTGAGTTGGAGTCATAGCCTCCTCTGTGCAGCACAGGTCCATACTGTGAAAAGCAAGATGAAGGCTTTGAGGGCACAGTCAACAATTTTTATGCTTCTGTGCCTGGAGTTCCTTCTTTGGCATATTAAGAATGACTGTATGTTTTACTGTTAAATTAAGTGGAAAGTGTGTGTGTTTTGTTAATGTCGAATGTCTTTAAATTCTGTTATGGAAAATTTAATTGCCAGTGTAGGCTGATTTATCTTTGTTTTTTGTATTTTCAGGTCAATTCAGGCTAGTATCTCTGATTTGTTATAAGAGTAAAAATTAAATAAAAGAAACTGAACCTGGTGGAAAGTAGGGAGACATATAACATTAAATTTATTTTCTTTTAGTCTTTTTCTAAATATGAAGTATAGCCTTTTTTTTGGTTCCTGTTACTTTTTGTATTTGTTTTATTAGGCTTTTATGATTGCCCCATTCTCTGTGAATCACATACTACTTAATGTTCTTTTGTAGCAACTGTTCAGTGTTACTGCCATAGTTCATTGATTCACATACCTCTTTTTGTTTTGTTGCATTTTAACAGCTTTGCTTTTGGATTGTATCTAGTAATTGATGGTAGCAGTTGAAATACAATTAGTCCTGCTTCCACATTGATGAACTTGGCTGTGGTTTCCTAAATGACTCTAAAACAGCTCTTTTATTAATATGAAATCAAAATTTCAAATGATAAAAAACATTGTCATAGATGTTAATAAAATGATATCAATGAAATATGAAATGTCAGTGAAATAGGGTATATTTGAGGAAGCAAGAACTCAAACTATTTACTGGTCCATCGTTCTTTTACTTAATCTTTTGCTAAAAGATAAAAGACAGTAAATTGAACTCAACTTAATATTTATGTAAATCAGTGACTTGTTTTGTAAAATTGAAACCTTCAAGCTTTGAAGTCTTAAATCCATTCCAAGGTCAAGTGTGCACACATTCATGCCAAGTTGGTGCTGTGTTTTTATTTGCGCTTCTGTGAAGACTTTGCAAGACTAACAGTTATTTTCATCTGTATCACACATGGCCTTAAATGGGGGATGGACAGTTGCTATGTTGATGATTTCCCCAACTCTACATAGAATAGCTGATTATTACTGTCCTGTTGGCTGTCAGATGCAGTGCTGGCTAGTGCTGAAGACTTAGGGCTATGAAGCTGAGGTAGTGGTAATATTTATGTACTTCTGTAATCAGTACTCCTAGAAGGCCCTTTGAATTTTAGGCTTTTTTAATTTTAGGCTCTTTGACTGAAGCAGACTCAGGAAAATTTTAGAAGTTCATGCTATTGAAAGTTTATTAAATGCTGAAAATTATGAGGAAATGACAAATTAAAATATTAGGGCATAAAAAAGGGAGAATGGCAGTGGTAGAGAAGAGATCTATTGGATCAGCTTATATGGGCCATAGCCATTAAATGGGGATGATTTTTTGGTCTTTCTTAAAGGCATGTTGAAATGTGATAGATTTCATTTAGATGCAATGATGATTTTAAAAACTGAGTTTTCTCATTTGTTTCATGGTTTAATAGAGTAAGCAGTCTCAAATGACAGCAATTTGAACTGAGAACGTGACAATTTTTTTAACATCTAAGAACTGTAGTTTGCTTATTGATAATGTGGGACAGTAATGCCTATCTGAAGAGATGTTCTAAAGACTAAAATTTTGGTATGTGGAGTGCTTAATTTAGTACCTTCTATAGAGTTCCCATTTAATGAATAGGAATTTCATTTATTCTCAGCTGACTGCTTGGCATATCCCTATTCGTATTAAGGCATATTGACGTTAGTTACCTTCACATGCACTGTTTGGAAAGAATGTCTGAAAGGAATATGCTCATTAATTTTGTTTGTTTTTCAGGCTGTGGGTCATCTTATCGCTGCAGTCCTAAAGGAAAATAGTTTTTCAGGAAAGATCCACCAGTCCACAAACCAGGTCTGTGTTTAGTTTTGGGCTTGAATTCTATTTAACTGTTGCTCCAGCTGGATCATACATGCAATTGTCCTGTTTCTGTCATTGTTTGGGTCACCATAGAAATTTTTTTTTTTATAGTCTTTTGAGACAAGGTTCCACTATGCATGTCAGATGTCAGTCTGGCTTTGAACTCACTTTTGTAGTCCAGCTAGTCTCAAACTTGTAACAGTTCTGCCTCAGCCTCCTGAGTGCTGGGATTACAGGCATGTACCACCATGCCCTGTAGGTCACCATCGATTTTGGATTGAGAGAACTTTATTGATTTTATTTGTTCATTTGTTTTCCTTTTTTTTGTTTTTGTTTCGTATCTTTTAGTTTATGCTGGGAATTGTGCCTTAGCCCTCATGTGGGCTAGGAAAGCACTTTATCACTGAGCTACAACCCCAGCCCTACAACATTCTTTTAACATTTAAAATTATTACAGTACTCTCTAGAAGTGAGACATGGAGGGAGTGAAGGAGACTGTTTTTATGACTTAGTGAAAAGTTACATGGGTTAAATGTGGAAAGGAATGCTTTAGAGAAAATTGATAGAGTTACCTCTGAGGAATATTTTGGTTATCAGAGAAAATGAACGTAGTAGATGTGTTCTCATGCTTCAGGTCAGCCCCAATGTGAGTTATAAGTTGCAAAGGTCACACTGACATTCAGAGCTGGAGGCAAACCTCCAGCCTGCACACAGAGCAGGTGAGTGCCCAGAGCTGAAGTAATGCCTGAGATGCTGCAGCATCTGGGCCAAGGCTCATCAGTATCATCTGTCTTGTCCTGCTGGTTGAGGAACTGTTTGAGAGAGGTGCTCTGGGTATACTCTGCCCAGCCACGGGAATGAGGAAAGATTTCTGTTTTTTTTTTCCCCCACAACATAAATAAATGTATTTTGCTTTTCTCATTTTTTTTTTTTTTTTAAATTAGCCACTCTAAGTCATACTTCTTTCTAGCTTCTGCTGACATGTAAAAGTACTTGTAGGGGCATGCTTTACTAATTGGTATTATGGTATTTGTACGTAGTTGCATAAATTAGGTTTTCTGAGAACCTTGATCCTAGTCCTGCTGATAATCATTCTATACACTTTGAGAAGATCTAGTGGTTTTAGTTAAACTTCTGGGATTTATTGAATGTCAAATCCTTGTAACTAAATGTTTCCTTTTCCACTAGTAAGTGCATGCTTACTTCTATGAGGACAGGGTATTCCCTGAGGTAAAAGTTGATTTATTTAGTCTGTCAGGGTTAATGGAGTAATGACATTTAGAACCCTTTGATCTTGTCTGTACAGTTTACTTCTGAATTAGAAAGAGAAACAGCCACGGTGGTGGCGTGCGACTATAATCCCAGCACTTGTGAGGCTGAGGCAGGAGGATTGCTGAGAGTTCTAGGCCAGGCTAGTGAGTTCAAGCCCACCATCAACTGTGTAGTGAAGCCATGTCTAAAAAAAAAAAAAAAAAAAGAACAGAATATAAATCTTTTCCTACTGTGCTGAATTCTCGTTATTTGTATTGTTGTTTCTTATTGGATGCCTAAGACTGAAAAGACTCTCAGCCAACTGCTGAGGGAAGGTGGGAATCATATCTTGTTGGTTTTCATTCTTTTTGGGAACTGGGCATCCTTACTCCCGTTATATATTTGCCCAATAAATTGTGTTCAGAGAATGGACAAAATAGCTTCCTTACAAGTTCTTCTTGTTTTTTAAATGAAAATTCTTGTGTAAATCTGAGTGGACTTAACTCATAGTACATTCAAATATGATTTTTTGTTATCAGCAAGCCTTTTTAGAGGCTCATGAGATCCTGACAAAATTATAAAAGCTAGCTTCTCTGCTTTTATAGGGTTTTTCAAAAATAAAAATTTGTGTTTGCTAAGGTGGTCTTCTGGTGTTTTCTATCAAAGAAGATGAATACACAGTGAGGGAAAAAAGTTGCAGTGTCTTTCTTGTGCAAAACAGTGTTTGTTGGCTTTTGGTGATCACTATGGGTAGATGCTGGCACCCTGTACTACTTTCTTTACCATTAGGGCCCAGGTTAGACTTGACCAAATTGTGGCAGGAGCATTGTGGGTGTATATCAGGTGATAAGGCTGGTGACAGGGGTACAGGTACATTTTCTGAAAACGTTACTGCTATTTACAGCATGAAGCATAGATAATATGGAGAGTTCAACCTAGATTAAGTGATAGATGGGTGGTGTTGGTGTCTGGGTAAATTGCTTGGTTAAAGAATACCTCTTTGCTGTGCTGTGTTGCTTGAACTTGAGTTATGCCTATGCCTGCCACCAGCCTGATTTTACTGTCTAGATCCAAGTGAGAGGGTTACTGTATCAGAACACATCCATTCCCTCTCTTGGAAAATTGACTTTAGTTTTTCTGGCAACAGAGTGACAGTGGTGTGCTGTTGTACAGGAAAGCTATCCCACTGTGAGTGAATTAAAAGGTTGATAACTGGCTGTGTTTGTGAGTGTGTTTGCTGCTCATCAAAAGTGTCCTTTAATCGCTGGTTTGCTTTCAGACTCCTGCTTTGAACTTGCTGTGGGAGAAGTGTTGCAGTGATAATGTGGTGGTTCGAACAGCCTGCTGTGAGGGTCTGGTGGCACTTGTTGCTCAGGATCATGCGGAGTTCAGCTATGTTCTCAATGGGATACTCAACCTGATTCCATCGACCAGGTACTCTTTCCTCAATGTTTGATCTGTTGACAATGTAGCTTTCTGGAAAGCAAATTCACTAATTCCTTGTTAAGATTCAACATTTAACTACTTGCCTAAAGGATGGTCCTGTAAGCCCTCATTTTTTTTTTTTTTTTTTTGGTTGAAAGCCCTCATTTTGCCTGCTTTAAATCACTTGGGCTTCTTGCCTTCTACCTCTTTTCCCATTCAGTCTCCTCCTTCCCTCCTTCTCCATGGGAAAGCTTGTCTCAGTGTTTCTACTCAACATTTTTGCAGCATCAGAGAGATGAATGATTCATCCTTTTTTCTACCTTCAGTGGCAAAGGAGAATAGCTGCAACTATCAGTCTGTGGAAGCTGCCTTTCTGGGCTTGAAATCTGTTAGGATTTATAACCTGTAGCCTTTTAACCTTTCTTCATAAATCCTATTCTGTCCCCTCAAAGCAATTCTTTATATATTTTTGGAACCTTGACTTTCCTTTTAATATTGCTTATAGTTATGAGTCTTAACCCTGTAGCATAGTTAAGTCTTCTTCAGACAGGCTCTTGTTGCCCTGTCCAAGCTGCATTTCCTGCCCCGAGCCCTCTGCTGAGACTCAGATGACTGTGTGCCCTCCCTGAGCCTTTGCATGCGCCCACCTCTGCACGGAGTGCTCCTTCCCTTCTCTCCCCAGCGTTACTTTAGGTATCCTTGGAACCGCTCGGATATCCCTTCCTTGCCCAATACTTCCCTCTTCTTAGCAGAGCTTAATTGTTTTAATCATACTGTTTGATGCATAGTAGATGGCCAGATATTGCTGAATAAGAGAGGGTTGGATCATGGCTAAAAACTGACTTATTTTCTCTTTCTAAACACACACAGACAAACACACACAAAATACTTTTAAGGGATCCTATTTGTGCCCGTTAAAAAGTGTTTTTTTTGTTGTTGTTGTTGTTTTTGAGATGAGGTCTCACTGCATAGTTCAGGCTGGTCTTGAACTCCCTATGTAGTCTAGGCTGGTCTCAAATTGTGGCGATCCTCTTGCCTCAGAATGCTGGAACTACAGGTGTGCACCACCATGCCCCCACTCAAAAGTACAGTGGATCCTTGAATTACAACTGGGCTGACATATGAACAGCTTGGGTTATGACCAAAATTTTAGTTTTAACATATGACCAAAGTCTTGAGTTGTGACCCAAATGCTGGCTGCTTGTGCTTCCAAGTGGTCTCAGATACAGATATAACCCTTAAACAGTGCTGGAAGGAACATTACAACATTCTTTCCTGTATGGGGTTAACTGATATATCCTGGGCCAGTGTCTCTTTAAGGGCACTGAGATCTGCCTGTATAGTGAAGGGAGACTTTGAAGGCTGAGGAGCCTGAGCCTTCAATTGACAACCTGAGTTACAAGCAGCCCTCAGGAATGAAATGAGTTTGTAAGTAAAAGATCCCCTTAGATTTGAAGAGGATTTTTTTTTTTTTTTTGAGAGAAAGTTTTGTTCTGTAGCCTAGGTTGGCTTTGAATATGTGATCTTCTTGCCTCAGTCTCCTGAATGGTAGGATTATAGACATACATTACCATGTCCAGTTTTTCTTCTTTTTTTTTTTTTCTTGAAACAGGGTCTCACTATGTAATTCAGCCTGGCCTTGAACTCACTGTGTAGCCCAGGCTAGCCTTGAACTCACGGCGGTCCTCCTGTCTCAGCCTTCAGAGTGTTGGGATTACAGGCATGTGCCACCATGCCATGCTAACTGTACAGTTTTAGGTTTACTAATCATGTTTCACTTGTTTATAATTGTTAGTAATCTTAGTTTCTTAAAAAATGTATTCAATAGGTAATATATTCGTATTAATTATATGAGGCACGCTATGTCTTATCTCTGTTTTTTCCGCAGAGATAAGACAGTTATTAGATCTTGTCTTTTTAAAGGTATTCTATGTGGGTATAACTGAAAATTTATATGAATGTATATTTTCCTGTTCAAAAAAACAGAAATAGTAGTATGCTATACATAGTGTTGTTTATTTTGCATTTTTCATTGAAAAAATATATCTTGAACTCATTACATACAATATATAAAGAGCTTTCTAATTTTTCTAACTATAATATTCTATTGTATGTATGTATAAGCTATAACTTACGAATTCCCTATTGTTTCCAGTCTTTTACAAGGATAGACAAGTACTTCAAAGAATAATAGTATCTGTATGGATGATTATTGGTTTTCAAAATTCTTTGGAAATATGGCCAAGATATGGGAAAAAAATCTTGAATATGGCAATACATAAATATAGGAATTTCTACAATAGGATATCTATCTATCTATCTATCTATCTATCTATCTATCTTATCTATTTATATATTTTTAAAGTTTCTTATCTGGGAAAGTTAATGTAGTCTTAGCCACCAGCCACAGAGAGATTTAGAATAGAACCTGAAGCTACACAATTTAACATTTTGTTTTTTGTGGTGGAGCCTCACTGTATTGGCCAGTCTTAAAACGTCTGGGCTCCAGGCATCTTTCCACGTCAGCCTCCCCAGTATGGGAACTATAGGCAGGTGCCACTATACCTGGCTTCCAATTTAGTTTTTGAATTAGTTTCATCATAAAATGTGTTACATACTGCTAAATTTTCTTTATTGCTGCCAGTAGAGGGAATAATTGTCAGAAAACAGAATTTTTAGCTTTATTTCAAGTAGTAGGACTTTGAGGTTTGTAGCAATTACAAAGACTAAACTTTGTACTGTTTAAGTATTTTTATAAAAGCAAAAATGAGAATCCAATTTAAGAAATACGAGCTAATTAAGAACAGGCACCTCAAAGAACTGCCTCCTCCAGATACTGCTCAGGGAATCTTTTTTTTTTTTTTTTTTAATTTTTATTTAAAGAGAGGGGAAAAATAAAGCAAAACAGAAAAAAAAAGGGTAGAAACGATACAGAATTTTAAAAAAAAATGGACAGTAAGAAATCACTAGTTGATACATTACATATTGTCTTCCTGGATGTAGTTGTTCATGTTACAAAATCAAAGCATACAAAGTGGTCATTCAAACAGTGAGGCTGCAAACAGCTCCATTCTCTGATCTAACAAAAGCTTAGCAACATAATTAACAATCCTACACCCTTAAATATACATGCAGTTATATCCTTTAGAGCACTTGCTTTTCCTCCTTTTGCTTTTTAAGTCCATTATCTGCTTAGTTATATCATGTTTCAGGTTGCTCAGTACCTTACTGATCTGTTTTGTTGTTGTTATTTACTTTTTAAATTTTTTTCTTATTTATTTTATTTTATTTTGAAGGTAGTAAAATACAGTAGAAAAAGACAGGACATAGCCAACTGAGGCAGTGCAGTGAAATTGGCAAAGAATCTCACAGCAGGCTACTGGGACAACAGCAATAGGCACAATAGTACATCTGGTTTTCTTCACAATAGTTGTCCCTTCAATCAGGCAGAGCAATATTGAAGGAAATACCAAAATTACAAGAACAGAATATTGAATAGAGCAATACCCTTGATCAAAACAGAGCAAAACAGAGATAAAAATATTTGCCCTCAAAGAGATGGCAGAAGAAAATCCCCCTTATTTGCTAATTCGCATATACTCAAACTTGCAAGACATACTCAGATCTCTGGCTTTCACTTGCTGGGGCGCGGGGATGGGATGGATGGATGCTGATTCTTAGCCTGTGCCCCGGTAGGCTCACAGCCGCCCACCAGAAGGGTGAACTGGGTGCCCATTTTCCCAGCACCCCAAGGTCCAACATGGCGCATCACTGATCTCAGGAATCGCTGATCTGGTTCTCACCCTGGGGCGGCCGCGGCTTGCCAGGCCACAGCCGTTTACCAGAGCGGCATTCTGGCGGCTGCCTTCTTTCTCAGCGCCTCAAGGTCCAACATGGCGCGCTGCTGGTCTCAGGAAATGCTGATATGGTTCTCTGCTCAGGGAATCTGCTGAGACAAAACCATCTCTATCTTTGGGATCTAAAAGCAGAAGTGACGTTGACTGAATCACTTTGAGTTTTCAGTTTCCACTGTTAAAGTTTCTACTTGTCTGTGAATTTTTGTTTTTAAGATAGAGGCTTAGCAGAATCTAGAGGCACCTTGGGAACTAAGCTGCACCATGATTGCTTTTCTCTGACTTAAAAAAATAACTCAAAAACCTTATTTTCCCATCTTGCCTATATTCTAACTTAACACTTCTGGAGCTGAAAAGGAGCTGGGGTTGGGGACAGAAAAAGCTGACAGTGAAATGAAGCCTTCTATAGATAGAGGATGTGGCTCATGGAGGTTTCTTAGCATTTCAGCAGAAAACTTCAAAGAAAAACAGAAAAGTGGGTGAAGTTAACTAAGTAACCTGCTCCTGGGCCCTTGGCAGGTCGAGTGTGTCACATGCTCTTGGAACACATATGGAAGTCCCCCTCCTACCTGAAACCCAGCCCACAATTTGTGAGACATTGGTTTAGAGCCTGCTTTATTGTATAGTCTAACTCGGAAAAAAGACTCAACGTTTGCAGTGCTCCAGTTGTCTAAACTTGAGGGAGTGGCTGAGAAAGTGTCTGGCTCTGCTTGAGAGACTGTTCTCTTCAAAGGAACAGTTTGATGTCCTAGTGTGTTCTCGGTTCAAAGCCCAGGCAACATAAAACAACTGTAAACTGGTTTTTATAGCTTCTGTAAACAATGAAATGGATTTAAGATCTCTAAAATATTCTTTTAATCAGTAAGGAAATTGAAAAGAAATTTTTTCCCCTGGGGAGGGTGAAGGAAAGGAGACCACAGAGGTTGCACAGTAAGGAAATCATTATCATTATTTGGTGAATTTTGAAATTAACCAAAACTGTAATTAAAGTGAATGATATATCATTGTAGTGCATACTTTTCTTGTCCTTTGAGGAATTGTTTGTCTTAAATTTAGATTGTTTTTGATTTTGTTTTTATACTGAATTTATCCTGAGATAAAGAATCCCAGAGAAGCAGTTTCCCATCTTTTCTTTCCTTAGATTTACCTCCCTTGACTATGCCAGCTCCCAGAAAGCTCATGCAGTCATTGTTACAGTTGCTAAGTAACAGAATTGTGAATAAAATCTTACTCTCTTGTGGAACCAGGTATTCAGTTTTCCATATTGAGGTGTCATGACAGCCTGTAATTTCAGCTCACTTTCCTCCCACCCCACTTCTTTGAAAAATGTGCTTGGTAGGAAGGTTATAAACTAGGCTGGCACCTTATTTGTGTGCCTTTTGTGCTTCCAGAGAGAGAAGGGATATGTGGTTGATGTATTTTGGGGGTAAAAAAGTGTGGAATATTAAAACATATTTTCTGAGATAACTAAAGTCTGCTGTTTAATGAAGTTTTGCATAAGATGCTAAAAATTACCATAGTGGGTCCTGACTAAAGCTGTTGGGTCAGTGAGTCTTTAATCATGGATCGATAAGAGTGTAATGACTAGAAATGATTCTGAGAACTACTTGAAGATTTAGGATAATTTACCAAGAAATTTCTTGTCTCTTAGGGACTTCTCTTGTTGGTGACCCTGTTCCTTGGGAAACTTGATCACTTTGTTATGCAGAAATGGGTAGCAACCAAGGAGACACACTGTTCATATCTTGTATTACTGAAGCTTTTGTCTGCTATTTAGCTTCTTCTCTTTATTTTATCTGGCAGGAAAAGAACTAAGGAAGGATGCCTTTATGAGGGAAGACAGCACACTTTAATCTGTAGCTGGAGTATCAGACTATTACTCATGAATCTGAGATGATTTTAGAGTTTATATATACATCAATATCACAGCTCATTTTTGGCTAACCAGAGATTGTAAGAATTACCAGGACATGCCTGTTTTCTCATGCTTGCTATCTTTTAAATATTTCTTTAAAGCCTATTAGGTTTTTTGCAAAAGTTCTCTTTTTTTGTTTCTTCAGTACTGTTTTTTGTGTCTAAAATACTAGAATCCCTCTCGACTTGAAGCTCATAAACAGAAAAGTGATTCCAGCCACTTTTCTCATCTAGGACATTCTGCCCTATTTCTTAAGTTTAGTGATTTGGCTGAAGGCTTTGTTTGTCACAAAATCTTCCATTTTAAGAGTCTTATGCTAAGATGTTTTGAGGTGATTTGAGAACAGTGGCTAATGAAAACATGTTACTTTTATAATGGAAAAATGCTTCAGAAGAAATCTGGCTGTTTTCTGTTACTTAGAAGACAAATGACTATGGAGAACTTTTTCAAGTAAAAGCTCAATAACATTTCTTATTTTTTTTTTTTAAAACAAGCATTCTTTTTTTCAATTATTTAAGCTTGAGTTCACCAGAAGTGTTATTTATAAAAATTTTCTTCTTTTTCTGTTTCTTTGTCTCTGCTTTCTCATAATTTTATAAAGAATTTAGACATGATTTGATCATTAATGTTTATCAATCTCTTATTCACTTACGACTTACTGTGTTTTAGGCTGACAAAGTATATTTTTCAGAGATCTTAAATCCTTTCTAGTTAAAGAGACCTGGCCACATTTAGGACATCTGTTCCAGAATATCCAGGGATTCCTTTGTGCCCCTTTTTAGGGTATCATGTCATTTTCTTAAACTTAAGCCCTTTATTTTTGTTCTACCCCTGGTCTAATGTAAATATTTCCTTGTTCCTCATATTTGATTTATTTTGAAAGCAAAGAATTAAACTTTATTTGTAGTCTTTCCCAAAGGAGACTAAGGTTATATGAGTCATATTTAGTATTATAATTAAGTAAACCCCAAATAAAAGAAACCTGATACATGCTATTCATATGCACAATAGTGATCATGTCATAATCTGCCTAATGAAAATCAATTTGCTTGAGTGGTTTCAATTAGTGTAATTTGTACAGGCTGACTAAAAAACTTTTTTCCCCCTGTTTGTTTTCTCTTTATTTTCTGTATTTCATTGTTAACTCACACTCCCTCTCAAAATAGGATCTGAGTCTTGGCTCTTCTGCCCAGTGAAAACTGAGGTTACTTTTTGTATTGTCCTTTGCTACTGTGATTGTGGCTGAGTCTGACATTACCTTCACTTTCCAAGAGTTCTTAAATAAATTTAATTTTTCTTGGCACTTGTCCAGAGAAGGACTTCTTCTAGCTGATCTTTATTGAAGAGCTTTTGGCAGCAGATTCCAGAGCATATTAGGGCCCTTTGGTTGCCAGTTCCACAAATGTACTGAACTAGTTTTAAGTGTCAAAGAGTAATTTTCCCTCCCCTCCTCTCCCCTTGTCTGCTCTCTACTCTTCCCTTCTTTTCTCTTTTCTTCCTTCTCTGGTTTTCTCCTTGTCTTGTTTCCTTTCCTCCTTCCCACTTTCTTTTATTTCCTATATTTTATTTTTTAACAAAGGGGTTAAAGACAAGGGGGATTGTGCTATATAACTCAAGAATAGGACTATTCCTGGGTCTTATAAACAAGTTAGATATAGGCTGGGTGTTCCATCCTTCTGTCTGGCTGCCACCTGACTCTCTGTTCCCTGGTTTACAGGGGACCTTCTGCTCCTGGGTTGCTGTCTCTGTGTACAGGACAGCTGGACTCAGACTTAAGTTCCTTGGCCTCAATTGCAGATTGCAAAGGGTAAGACTGGGAGTTGGACCAGTCCCTCTGCCAGGAGCTATGAGTTTCCAGAGCTATTGTAACAAATGATCATAAACTTGATGGTTTAATGTAACGGAAATTTATTTTCCAGAGTTCTGGAGGCCAGATGACCATAATCAAATCTATTCTCTGCCTCTCTTCTAGCGTTTTGGTGGTTCCTAATGATCCTTGGTGCCCCTTGGTCTGTGGCTGCATAATTCCATTTTCTGCCTGTGTATTCTCATAGGTACCTTCTCTGTCCCTATGTCTCAAATAACCCTCTGATCTTCTCTCTGTTTCTGTCTCTGTCTCTTTCTCTCTCTGTCTCGCTGTCTCTCCCTCTCTCTCTCTGAGACAGAGATCTTGCTTTATAGGCGGGCTGGTGTGAATTCATGATGTAGCACAGGCTGGCCTCAAACTCCAGGTGATCTTTCTGCCTCAGCTTCCTGAATGCTGGGATTGCAAAAATGTGCCACTGTGACTGATTGGTCTTTCTTGTATAACAGTGGTGGCAAATGTGACACTGGTGCCACAGGGAGATGTTTATATCATTGAAAGCTCTAAAAGGTTTGCCATCCCTGTCTTATAAGGGTACCAGTTAATTGGAGGTGAGCTCATCTCAAGATCCTTAACTTACTCTATCAGCAAAGACCCTATTTCTGAATAAACGTGTTCATGGCAACAGAGGGCTGGAACTTAAATGTGTGTTTTTGGCACAAGCAATTTAATTCTGTATTGGCTATTTCTTCACTGTGTCAATGTATGTATGGTAGGATCCTTTATACAGTAACTTTATGAGTGAGGAATATTTATTTCCCAAACAGAGAGGAGACCTAGATGCTTTTCCAGAGGAAAGCTTTATACTGCGATTGAACTTGGGGGCCAGCCATGATCTTGGAAATAGCTATCTATCAGTCAGTTCAAGTGCAGCTTTGAAACGATTACGTTTAAGTGTAAGTGACTGATACTAGGTATGTGTTGCTCTAAGGGATGGAGAAAGGAAACATTGGGTGGATGGAGACAGTGTCAAAGATAACATAATTGTTCCACTGGGATGGCAGGCTACATTTGTGCTTTCTGCCCACCTCTTCCTTTAGAATTTTTTTTTAACAAAAATTACAAATTATCTTTCTAAAGAGGAATAATAACCACTGCCTTAGTTGCTGGGGAAGGGAGGTTAAAAACTAGTCTTTTTTTGAATATAACACATGTGCCTAGCTCTGTGCTTCAGAGTATTTCCTAAAGGGAGGATTCTTTCATAGGTGGTATTGTGTTTTTCCTTTAAGAGACACATAGTGTTTGATTGTTGTCAGTTTTGGTGATATTAGTGACTGTTCATCTCAGTGACTAGGATCATCAACTCATTTGCTAACATTCTAATGCTATAATTTTCTTCACTTATGATTGAAATATTATTAGGAAAATCTTTCTAGTATTTACTATTTGATTTCCTAGAAGTATAATTTGTATAAGAATATCAAGGTATATACATACATAATTCTTTATTTGTTAAATTCTATAATGAGTTCTTGCTTTTTAGCATCCTTTCAGTGATGATCAATTAGATTTTCTTTTATAAAACATTATAATGAGCTCAAGAGTCTAAGCATAGTTGATGTATTTCAGTCTTTTTCCTTCTCCTTCAAAACATTGTTTGGAGACTTTATTATTTCCCCTGTGTCTTTAAGGCTGTGTTTTGGATCTGTTCTTTAGAAGTAGTTTGGAGGGGTAGTAAAGTTTCAGAATTCCTGTTATTCAGTGATTTTCATGTGTGACAAATTTGTTAAGGTTGGAGGGAGGGAAAGAATATAGCATCTTCCAGAAGGTACTTCTTGCAGCTGCCCTTGTATTAAGTCACAGGAGACATCTAGTATTTCTAAATTTCTCTCAGAAGTTAATTTGCAGTGTGGTGGATTTAGCTATGTGGTTGGTTGTCTTCAACACAGCAGTTAAATTTTTATATACATCTGAATGTTTTTTTTTATTCTGTCAAAAGTCTTAAATTGGGTTTAACATTAAAAATACATGGGTTAAGATGTGTTAAGTGACAAATTTCAACAAAAAAACAAAACAAAAAAAAACACCTGCTTTCCTTGCACAGGGCTGTTCATTGCTTCATACTATACGTGTATTATGTTACTTTTAATTCCCAGTATTTATAATCCTTCATTAGTTAAATATGTGATGTCTGATATGAATGGCCTTTTATGACCACAACCATTAATAGTGCTGGTGTTTTATTTAGTAGAAAATGAATCAATTTCATTTCATTTTTTTTCTTTTTTCTTTTCTTCTTGAGACAGGGTCTCACTGTGTAGTTTGGGCTGGCCTTGAGCTCACTTTGTAGGTAGCCCAGGCTGTCTTGAACTTGCAACAGTTCTCCTGCCTCAGCTTCCCATGTGCTGGGATTACAAATGTGCACTTCCATACCTGACTTAAAACTAATCAATTTCAACATTTAAAAAAATGTTTGGATACTCTAATTTCAATAGGCATGTGCAAAGTCATGTAATTATAGAACTAGAAATTATGTTCTGCATTCCCTTCTGGAGATGAGCAAGACCTTTGACCATATCTATGCATATTGAACTATTAACTAAACTCATTTATTGAATGTGTTAATTATCTCCTGTATTCCTGTATTAGGTGCAGTGATGTCATGGTGAGTAAAGCAGACTTAGTTGCTGCACTTACGATGTTTTTGGTTTAAAGGGAGAGAATGCCGTCGTCTCATAGTTCTGCCTAGTAAACTACATTCACAAGTAATACTACGCTTGTGAAACTATATTCAGACAAAATTTATTGTGCCAAGAGAGCCTTTAACATGAGGGTTTGGCTTAGTCGTGGCTGTTCAAAAAGGCCTTCCTGAACAAGTATCACTTAGGATGAAACTAAGGAAGGAGTAGAAGTTACCCAGTCAAACAGGACAGGGTACAGGGAATAACCTGTGCCAGGTTCCTCTTGTGAGAGAGGATGGCTGCCTAGAAGGCTGAAAGAATGCTCAGTGTCAGGGGAGAGAAGTTTGAGATGAGGTCAGGCAATGCAGAACTAGGTGATCTAGAGGATCAGGTCTTTGTCTCAGTGTAGAAGGGATCTGTTGTTTTGCCTCACAAGTATCAGTGGTTCTGAAAAGACAAACTGGCTGCAAGATGAAGACAGTTGAAAGGGTGGCTTGGGGAAGGCAGGGAGATACAGGGAGATGAGTGTAGGTAGTTGTTGCTGTAGTTCCTGGGAGAGACAATAGATGTTTATTCTCACGAGGGAGGAAATAGATTTATGAAGTGTGCAGATGTGTGGGTGAAGCATTTCAGGTGAATTTAGTATGAAAATGTCTGAGTCGTGTGCAGGATGGCACCTTGATTTCTCTATAAGTAGCCAGGGAACATTAGAAGACCAGGTGTGTGGAGACAGCACAAGTTTAATTTTGGATGTGTCACATGTGAAATGTTCAGATGCTGAAGTGGGAATAGCTAGTGGCATCAGGATACGTCCTTTTTTGTTAATGATATTCCCTAAACATATACTGTGAATAAATCAGGTATAATACCTATCTGCTCTTTTTTACCTTGATTAAAGTCTTTACTTTGATTTGTTAATTAACTGTTCTATATACCTGTGTACCTCCAACTCATGCAATCTGCTTGTCTGTAGGCTAACTTCATTTTTCTCAAAGTGTTTCTCAAAAGTCTGCTTTCTTGAATTAAACAACATGTTTTTGTATCTCTGCTAAACTGTGGTAAATATAGTACCTAAATAAAAAAAACATTATTTATTTACTTAAAGCTTTGCTCATACTGTTTACCCAGGAGATCAGATTTAATCTTCTATTTATATTCAGAGAATCCCTCCTTAGCTGAGATTATAAATATTGTTTTCCCTTTTTGTGGTGATGGTGGTAAACATAAGGTCTCGCGCATGTTACACAAATGCCCTGTGACTGAGCTACACCCTGGACCTTTTTTTTTTTTAAACTGATAAAGTTATGCATATTTTTGTTGTGTTTTCATTTGTTTATTAGGTATTAGGCCTTATTTTCAGATTTTTCTATAAGAAATGTAACTAAGAGGAGAGACATTTTGTAAATGATGTTTAGAAACCCTCACAGGACAAGTCTACAGATTTAAAGCTTTATGTCTCATTTAAAAAGTTACACATAGTTTTTGAAAATTCAAACAATGAGATTTCTAGATTGTGAAAGTAGTAAGTGGTAAAACTTCTTTTTATCATCTTGATTTTCTTATATTCTTCTTTTTTTTTAAAATCACTTTATTATTGGGTCCTGATGAAAAGTAGACAGTGGCAGGACTGAAAAGCCCTGGTGGTATTAGAAAGTCTGAGAAGTTCTTCCCAGTCTTGGTCTTGGTTATCTCTGGGCTCTTGAAACAGCTGGAGTGTATGAAATCTGATCCAGGACAAAGTACATCCAGTAAAATTAGAATCCCATTTCTTTATTTTTTGGTATCAGGAATTGAACTCACAAACCTGTGCTTGCCAGGCAGGTGCTTCTTCCACTGAGCTAAATCCCCGACCCTAGAATTCCATTTTTAAATGTACAGAAAAATTATATGCATATACCTTCAAAACATGTCAAAATTGTTCTGAAACTTGCTTTTTGATATTTGTATGTGATAGGCCTCTTTTCACTATTTACAAATCTGTTTGCATACTTTCTAACAATTTTAGTTTGTTCTGTAATACAATGTGCCATATTTTAACCATTACTCTGTTGACAGACTTGTATTTTTTCATTTTTTAAGATAACAAAGGTGGTTCAGTGTTTTTACTTTTGAATATAAGAGTATAACTGTAAGATGGTTTCTAGAAGCAGAATGTATGGAAAAATGAATGTATTCATTTAAAATTCTTATAAGTGTTGTGCAGTGGTTCTCTAAAATGTCTGAATCAATGTGTGCTCTGTATGAGAAGACTTATTTCTCCATTCACTCATAAACACTGATTATTTCGAGTCTTTTTCTTTGTGATCAATGTACATATTCTCAGTTTTTTTCTGTTGGTTGATTTTTCTTATTTTTCTGCTTTTCTTGTTTTATTGATAATAACTCTAACGTGTGTTGTAAATATTTTGTCTCAGATTGTTTCTTAATTTTATGTATTCTCTCCCCTGCAAACCATCCTCATTAACTTTTCTGAAATTTTAGTTACACGTTGGTTTCTTTTAGTTCCTATTTTAATTTTTTTAAACACCTCCATTCTCTTTTAACAATTAAATTAATAATATTTATAAACAGTTTTGAAACATTATATTCAGTTCTCCTGGTATTCATGCTGACTGAAGTTCTTTGTAGTCTGTACCCTCTTATTGTCTCAATTATTTCTGAATAATTATGTTAAAATAGTGAATATAATGTAGCTACTATAAAATCAGTACTTTAAAATAGATTATTCACTGTTTTATCCTATATTCCTATAAAGCTGTGAAATCATCATACATTATTAATTTTTCTTTTTTTTTCTTTGATAGGAATCAAGTTTAGGGCTTTAAGCATATGCTGCATAAGTATTCTTCCACTCAGCTACACCCCAATTATCTTTTCTTTTTCTGGGCTGCTTTTTAATTTCTATTTATTTATTAGTACATACTTGGAATACATAATACATCACCGTAGGGAAGTAAGATATCTACATATTACATCTTTATCCTCCTTACTCCCCTTCCCTTCCCCTGCCTCCATCCTTAGATCTCCTTTCCATTAGCTCTTCCCATTTCCTACTTTCTTTTATTTGACTCCTTAAATTACTAATACTCTTAAATTCTCATTTAAGAGGGACCATGCAATATTTAAATTTCTGTTTTACTTTATTTCAACAAGCATTCTGGTCTCAAAGTGCATCCATTTTCTTTCTTTTTTTTTTTCTTTCAAAAATTCATTTTATTGATAGATAAAAAGAAAGAAAAAAGAAGAAAAACTATAACAAAATTTAAAGTACGTCAACTGGGGGCAACAGTGGTACATACATTGCGCATTGTCATCCCCAAATCATTCACCCAGAGCACAGGACATCTGCCTTCAATTGTCCAACCAATACCAGTACAAATCTTGCTCTTCAGCGAACTCAGAGGAATCAGTAGTCTAACTATCTTAACTTTTTTATATACATGTCCATACACATATACATACATTTTTTCTTTCAGCTTGTCACACCAATGAAACAAGATGATGTTTACACATGTATGTCTTATTTATTTCACTGATGAGTATGTTCTCACAGTGCATCCATTTACCTATAAAACTATCCAGTTTATCATTCTTTATGGCTGAGTAGTACTCCATTGTATAAAAATACCACATCTTTTTTATCCATCCCTCAGTCGATGGGCATTTAGGTTGTTTCCAAGATCTGGCTATTATAAACTATGCTGCTATAAACATGGGTGCACATGTATCACTGTTGTGTGATGTTTTTAATTCTTTTGAGAAGATACCCAGAGGTAGAATAGCTGGGTCGAATGGGACCTCCAATCCAATTTTTTTGAGGAATCTCCACACCAATTTCCACAGTGGTTGAACCAGTCTGCCTTCATTTTCTGTAAGCAACTCAAATTTATCCTTCTTTTTAGCTGAGTAGTAGTCTTTCATGTATATATACAACATTTTCTTTATCCATTGATCTGTTGATGGACATATAGGCTACTTCCGAGATTCAGCTATTATGAGTTTTACTGCTATAAACATGGGTATATATCACTGTACTATGAGGTCTTTAACTATTTTAAGAAGATACCTTAAAAGAGAATAACTGGATCCAATGGAATTTTGAGGACTTGCCATACTGATTGCGATAGTATTTGTACTTCTTTTTTCTTCCTGCAGCCTTATCACCATTTGCTTTTTGGAGTTCTGTTTATCTTATGAAAAAATGAAACAAAATTTCATAATGAGAGAACAATAATAATATATTATGTATTATCTTCAAAGTACTCAGAGTACAAGACATAAAAAGATTCTTATAAAAAAGAAAGAGCTAATAACAAAACTGTCTTTTCAGTGAACTGTGATAAAATAGTAGTATAAATGAAACAAATTACCAAGTATCTTAAAATATTTTTGAAACAATGAAACATATGATTTGCAGAAGTATTTGAACTTCTTACTACTTTGGAGTTACCTACCTCTCTTCTTAGTTTTTTGAGTTTTGATGATGGCCAGTCTTTCTAGGGTAAGATAGAATGTCAATGTTGTTTTAATTTTCATTTCTCTAATGTCCAAAGATGTTGAACATTTTATTCATGTATTTATATTGAACATTTTATACATATACTTGTGTTTCTTCTTCTAAGAAATGTCTGTTCATTTCATTTACCTATTCTTTGATTGAGCCTTTTATTTTTAGGGTCACATTTTTTTTTTAAGTTCATTATATATTCTATGTCTTAGGAATAGCTGATAAAAAGTGTTTTTCTATTCTTTTTTATGTTTTATTTTTAGGAATAGCTGATAAAAAGTATTTTTCTATTCTTTTTTTTATTTTTTATTTTTGAGACAAGGTCTCCCGTTATAGGCTGGCCTTGAACTCACTGTGTGTGGCACAGACTGGCCTTGATCTTGCTGTGATTCTACCTGCTTCAGCCTCCTCGGTGCTGGGATTACAGGCATCTGCCACCATATTTGACCATTTTCTCATTCTGTAGATTGCCTTTTCACTTTGTTAGTTTTATTTGCTGTGCAGAAGTTTGTAAGTTTCATATAATGTCATTTGTTGATTTATTTTGTGTTATTTCTTATGTATTTGGAGTTCTGTTCAGAAAATTCTGACCTTTGCTACATCTTCAAGGGATTTATCTATTTTGTCTTTTAGTGTCTTTTTTTTTATATCTAAATCTTTAATCCATTTTGGTTTTATTTTAGCCTGTCATGCTTTTTTTTTTGAGACAGAGTCTCATTATGTAGTTCAGGCTGGCCTTGAACTCCCTGTGTAGCCTAGGGTGACCTTAAATTTGTGGGAATCCTTGTGCCTCAGCCTTCCGAGTTCTGGGATTATAGTTGTGTGCCATTACATCTGGCTTTTGTCACACATTATCTTTTAACTGTGGAACTTCTTAACAATTATTTCAGAGTGTTATATCTGAAAGTATTTCTTTTGTCCTCATACCTTACTTTCATTTTTTTAAGAGAGTTTACACTTACTGAGTTTTATAAATATTTTCCTCACTTACTTTGTATATATTATTTCTTATTTAGCTTTGCAGATGAGGATTCTGATACCACCTAGGTTAGTCCCAGCTACTAAGGAGGCTGCAGTGGGACAACTGCTTGAGTCTAGGAGTTTGAGATCAACCTCAACAATGTAGGGAAACTGTGTCAAAAACACCTTGATATCAAATTGAAAATGATATCAGTGTGATGCTTTTTTTTTTTTTAATAGAGCATTCATAGAATTTTATGTTTGGATTTGGGAAATATCAGCAATCATTTCTTTATGAAATCTTGGCTAACGCTTGGCAGCTTTTTTAGTGTTAAGTCCACTGGAAATATTTTCTTTGATTTTTGTTTCTCTGGTGGTTTATCCCTTCTAAATCACAATTTTGACTTTCAGTATTATTCAAGCTATCATAATCTTTTTGGTGAACATACAGAATTCAGTGAAAACTTTTAATTTTGGAAGGGATTTCAGGTGTAGAGCAAACAAGAAAAGTGGATTTTATGAGATAAAATAGAGGACATTAGAGTTTTTTTTTTTCTTTAAGGAGTTAAGATGGATTGAAATTAATTTTAGGTAGATTCCAGGCTTCATCATTCATTAATTCTGATGATTGGGCTCATACAGCTTCATCTTTAAAGAACAGAAACCATAATCTTTCTGGTATCATTATAAGTATATTATCATAACTTTAAAAGGTGACTGAATGTTATCACTCTTATTTATTCTTAAATATAATACAGGAGGTTGGCATGTTAGGTTTTAGATTGTGTTGATGAGGATATTGAGATTTTTCAGTAAGTGGTCCAAGATTCTGTTAAAGGAATCTACCTTTTGAAATCTACTCTTTTGAAATAAACAATGAGACCTAACTTAACAGGTAAAAGGTTGGAGTTCATTTATCAGCTTCAAGTGGTTCTCTGAGCCCCTTGGAATTCAGTACAAATGTGATGTTTTCGCTTTTCTCTGGCATTCTACTGCTTTCACAAAGGGGCGGGTACTCAAATTATTTAAGAATCATAGAACTGTTATCTATCCTCTCTACAATTATAGGCCAATGGCAAATAAATCTTACATAAGGAAAACTAATATAGTTTTACAGACAAAAAAGATTTATTTAGTAAATCTATGTTTCTTGGAATACATTCAGCCAAAAATCCAGTCAGCAATGATCATTTAAACTGGGTATCATTTCAACAAATCATATATAAATAGAGTCAATTTTGCTAAAGTTAGACTTTAGAGCTCATTTCTAGTTCCATACACACTGATGGGTAGGGAACAAGAAAGTTTCTGAAGTAGTGCTTCTTTCACCAGGGCAAACCAAAGCAGACGCCCTACAATATCATAGGTCTCAGTCAAATCCTGGGTTCTCAGAACTGCTTGCTCACTCAGCAGTGATGAGGATTTATCTGCTTAATGCAGCCACAAGTCTGCAATTTCTTTGTCTGATATAATATTTGGGCATAAGATTGGGCCAGAGCCACAGGCACTTGTATTATCCCGAGGATCTGACTTTCAGAAGGCAAGACAACCTGATAGCTAATGGGTTAGCTTTATATGATGTATTTAGAGGTGTCAGGCAGATTTTTGTAAGACAATTACAGTTCATTCTAGTTTTTAAAACTCTTTTTAAATTTGTGTTGTGTTGCAGTGGGATTAACTGGCCAGTTTGTTGAGAAAAGTAAAATACCATGGAATTGACATAGTACCAATATAGGGGATGTGAACAAAGCTAGTATCTTATGTCCATCAGAGAACACACACAGGAGAGATTTTTATGGAAAGTTTTCATGCAGTATTGAGACCTTTGTTCATGAGACTGTCCATGCAGAGCCACCATGTACATGTGCTACCTGTCACAAAAGATTTATCTGTGAATCTGCACCGCGTGGTCATAAGGGGATCCATATGAAATAGTAAACAAACCATTGCAAAAATTGGAAAAAAGCTTCAACTGTAAGGGAAACCACAACACTCTCTAAAGAGTCCTCTTAGGAACTAAACCATGTGAGTGTTCAAAACATTGCTATCTATGCAATGGAAATACAGCATGAGCCACAAAAGTGAGTCTCATGTAATTCAAAATTTTCTGATAGCTATAAGATAGGAAAAAGCAGGTGTTGTCAATTTTAATAGTATATTTTATGTAGCCCAGTATATCAAAATATTATTTTAACATGTAATCAGTATTAAAAATTACACATGACATTTTATATTCTTTTTTATTTCGAGTCTTTTTAGGGCAAAATGGATCTTATGCTTAGAATGCATCTCACTTTGAACTAGCCATAATGTCAGTGCTCAGTAGTGACGTGGGGACCACAGTAGCCACAGTGCAGTACTTAATCATTCATCGTGGGTGACTGGTGTGGTCACTGCTTGAAATTATGGGGCTGTTTTTTTCTGATTGATTTTTCCTCCTAGGAGTGTATAGGGAGTTGATTGATAGTTGAGTGGTTTGATTCTGTGGCATTTTCCTGTCACATGTGTTTGGTGGGCCTTTGCTGTGCTGTAGAATGAACTGGCTGCCTGTGGGTGGCTCTGTTCAGTGTGGGTGGCAAGTGTTCAGTTATTTAGAAATGGCAGGATTGGGCTGGAGGTGAAGTTTAGTGGTAAAACACTTGCCCAGCCTGTATGAAGCCTTTGGTTAAATCCTTAGCAAAACACATACACATGCATATGCATAAGAATAAACACTTAATCAGCATGTTTAGTTTATGTTTGTAACATTTAACATGTTACTCTATTTCTTTACAGGAATACACATGGCTTGATAAAAGCCATTATGAAATTATTACAGTTACAAGCTCTAAAGGAAGGTCAAGGTGGAGAAAAGAACATTCAAAATATATATACTATCAGGTAAGTCTTTTCTCCTGTCTTTGTAAAAAAATTAAACTACTAAGGCATGATATGAAACATGATAATCCATGAAGAATTAGTTATTTAGGGGATTTGCAAGATGGCCACCTGAGTAGTGGCATGGTAAGAGAGCCTCTCTGAAAAAAAACCAACTCAGACACTGGAATCTGACAACATGGAGAAAGCCAGACGAAAGGAGAGGAATTCTCACGACCCAGGAAGAAACTGAAGAAAAAGAAAAAAAAAGAAGAAGAAGTGTGGACAGAGGGCTGGAGCTGGGCAAGCTCCAGTTGCTGTACCGGCATGTCTCGGAGTCGACTCAGGATCGAGCTGAGATCGCTGCCCTGCCGAGAGCGGGGGTTGGTGAGCTCCAGACCCTCGGCTGGAGGAGCCGCTGCGGCAGGGAGTAGAAACAGCCAGTTGAGCTGCGTGAACTTTGGTGAGTGACGGGAACTGGATTCCCCAGAGTGGGAGGACTGGCTAGAGGACATTTTGAAGTTGGCCAGGGCTGGCTTGAATCAAAACCCGAGGTGGCGTTGGTCGACGGCCCCTGGTCCAAAGCAGATTGGTGGGATCTGCTTGGGCTGGGCCAGGCCGCTGGTTGAAACCCAATAGCTGGGATGAGGCTGTTCTGAGCCAGTGGCATCCCCAGGGAACACATGAACTTGCTGAAGCATCCCCTGGTTGACTGACATAAGGGGAGGGGCTGGCTCTCAGCGTGCACCTCACAGATTCGCAGCCAACCACTGGGGGGGGGGGGCGGCACTTCCCTAGCAAGTGCACTGCAGAAAAAACTGTAAGCAATATGAAAAGCCCGGAGACCTCTACCACCCACCTTCTGAAGGGGGCCGGAAACATGACAAGACAGAGAAACAACAAAAGATCTCCAACTGCCAAGCCAGGGAAAGTGAGTCCAGCAGAGGTAAATGCAGAGGAGGTTGAGGGCAGCAAACCTGTAATATCAGAGACAGCCTCATCGGAAATAATGAAATACTTCTGTGACCTCATCGACGAATTTAAATCTGAAATTCTAACTCAGGTGAAGCAACATATAAGAAGATTAATAAAAGAAGTCCTGGGTAATCCTCAAGTAGACACAAATGAAAGAATAGAGGAACCCAGAGAAAGGAGAGAAGCCTTTGATGAAGAATATAAACAAAACCTAAAATACATGAAACAGAGCCAAAGAGAATGAGAACTCCATTGAAAGCTGGCAAAACCTTTTAACAGAAACTAAAGACAAGCTTTCAAAACTTGAAGACAGATTTGCAACATACGATTGCGAAAGAAAGGATCTCTTAAAAATAACAAGGAACCAGGTAGCAACCATACAAAGACTAGAAGATGACAAGAGGATTTATAACCTAAGAATAAAATATGTGAATGAAGATGCAGCAACAAATACAAATGAAATAAAAAGTCTATTCACAGAAATAATTAAGGAAAACTTCCCAAACATAGGAAACGGAAGCGATGTTCAGATATATGAGGCATACAGAACTCCAGCCAGCTACAACCAAAACAGATCTATACCCAGACATATAATAATCAGGATCCCAGAAATCCATCACCAGAACAGAATATTAAAAGTGGTCAGAGAAAAGAAACAGATTACCTATAAAGGAGAACTCATCAAAATCACAGCAGACTTCTTAATGCAAACCATCAAATCAAGAAGAGCTTGGAGCAAAATATTCCAAGCCCTGAAAGAAAATAACCTCCAACCCAAATGATGTACCCTGCAAAACTGTCTCTCAAAATTAATGGAGAGAAAGATATTTCCATGACAAAGAGGAACTGGGGGAGTTTGTGACCACCAATCCAACCCTGCAAAGAATACTGAAGGATATTCTAGAGAGAGGAAAATCACCAGGGTTCCAGGAACAATGGCAGAAAGGCCTCAAAGAAAGGGGCAGACAGTAGAATGAAGGAGAAAAGTAAACAAACAACAATGACAGAAAAATAGCATAGCAGAGATAAGACAGAGAAGATTGGTTATATAGCTGTTTTATCTTGACTGATTTTGTTTGAATCTGGTATGCTTGAGAGTATCAAGTCTGAGAGTAGAGGCAACTACTCTGAAGATGACAAGATTCAATAGGATACCAATTCTGGTTTGATTATTAATTGCCTTTGAAGTCCTATAATGTCTCCAATGTTTAGATTTTATTATTAGTGTAATGCAATGCTAACTTTAATTATACTATGTTTGACAATTTAGACAATTTTATTGAAAACAACAAGAGACATCATAGCAACTACCATAGATCACCTAATATTGTGGTTTTATATGTCCTTTTCATTTTGTGTTTCTCTAGGAATTTGTATTGTTGACTTGTTTTGATTTTTTTTTTTTTGGTTCCGGGGATCGAGCTCACAGCCTCCTGCTTACCAGCTGGGCGCTTATGCCACTGAGCTAAATCCCCCCGACTTGTTTTGATTTGTTTCTCCCTCTAATATAGAAAGGCTAGGTATATGTGTAGAGACTTACACATGTGTAGAACTTATAAGTAGTTTACGAGAATGGATTATAGTTATTGTAAAGAAAAAAAAGAGGAAAAGAAAGTATTCTAAAGGATATAACTGCATGTATGTTTGAGTGTGTGGGATTGATAACCATGTTGCTAACGTTTTTGTTGGATGGATGAACAAAATTGATTGCAGTCTCACTGGATGTCTACTTTGTAGCCTTTACTTTTGTAACTTGAACAACTACTTCTAAGAGGAAAATATGTAATTATCAACTAGTGATTTCTTACTGGTTACTATTTTTTTTGTTTGTTTTGTTTTTGAGATTTTGTATTATTTCTACCCTCTTTCTGTTTCAAATTTCTTTAAATAAAAAAAAAATTAGTTATTTAACCCAGCAGTATAACAATGATTGTGGATCCTGTTTCAAAGAGGATTGAGATAGAGTTGATCACTAGTGTGGATTTCAGGATTGCTTCTTTAGGGTTGAAATTGCTCACTTTAATTCAAATTATTCTTTTTGCTTTTGAGTATGCAACTATCTTCCCATTACTGTGAACAATGAAGTGTTCACTGAGCAAATATCCTTCAAGCAGGAGGGATTAAGGTTAGGCATGAGAGTACGCTTTCTCAGTATACAAGTACAGTGATACCTGGGTACCTTGATTGATTTGAAATTTGTCTTACTTGCTGCTTGACAAATTTTGATGAGAAAATTTTGTTCCACTACTTGTCATTCATGTAGTACTTGACACATAAGCTAGAACTTACTGGTTTTTTTGCTTCTTGACTCGCCTCCCATTCCAGCCAGAACACTTTGTTGACTGTGTTTGGTAGTCTTGCACACAGCAATCTTCTAGGACAGTGGTACCTCAGTACTTGGCATTGTTCATCCGACTGCCAAACACTATGGGTAAGGTCAGTGGTTAGGAGTGTTTATCTTTGCTTTGTCTTTATAGAATGTAATAAGAATAAGAATATAACAAAATAGAATTATTTCAAAAAAGAAAACAGCAGCAATAATAGTAAAACACATTGGATTTTGTAGTGGAGCTATAGACAGGGAAGAGTGATGATACTGCCAGAAAGTTGTTTCTTAAGAGAGGGGGTTCTTGGTTAGTGGAGAATCTGGAAAGTGCAAATAACCAGTTTATGTTGTCCCAGGAGCTCTCTTCACTGACAGATGCAAAGAATGAGACTATGGAACCATAAACATAGCACAGCACATTGGTTTCTGGAGGGAAGATACCTTACTCGGGCTATGGAAACATAGCAGGGAAAGGAAGTCAGGTATTAGTGAGCCAGGACTGGTTTGAAATTACAGTGCTCATAGTGTTGAGACTTGGACACCGTAGCTGTCAAAAGCTATGGGAGAATCTCCAAAATAGAGTAGTGCTTTTTGCTTACTGGTATTTGTACTGCTTTCTTTTTGATAATAAGCAAACAACATTTCTTTTATTATCATGATCTCCCCTGTAATTTTAGTGCTGCTTATGATTTTTTATTTTTGAGTACACTATTGAAAGTTTCTTAATCTATTTTTAAAAACAAGATTGTATTTATATATTTTTCTTAGCATGTTCTGTGAATATTTTCAAGCATATAAAAAGTTGGAAGAATATGGTGCAATGAATTTATTGATTTATTATTTTTTAAAATTTTTACTTTATTTTTTGGTACTGGGGATCGAACTCATGACCTCGTGCTTGCCAGGCAGGTGCTTGTGCTGTTGAGCTAAATCCCCAGCCTTTACTGCTTTATTTTTAAATTGAAGAAGCAGAATGAAATTTCTTTCTTTCTCCAGCCCTGGAAAGTTATTTTTTAAAAAATACTTAAGAAACTTGTTTTGTGCAGAGTAAAATTTTAAATTGATAAATGTGCTTTTTAAAATTTTACCATGGTAATGCTCTTTTATAATACAAGTTTCAGGTTTCTCCTTCATGTGTTAGCTTGAACAGAATCGATCTTTTAGATGAGCAGATCTTAGTATTTCTGGAGAGACATCAGTATTTCTTCCTTTTTAAAAAGAAGTTACAAAAAAAAAAAGTTCAAAGTCTTGGGCCAGAATTCTAGCATAGAACACAATTCCATTTCATTGTTGCTTAATGAGGGTTATTTATTTGTAAATAGAAAAGCTATTAGAATTTTAAATTTAGTTTTCATATCTGTTTTATTGTGATATAATGTACATAATATTTGATTGACTCATTTAAAATATATAATTCAATAGATTTTAGTATATTCACTGAGTTCTATGACCATTATCATTATAAATTCAGAACATTTTCATCATCCCATAAAAAAACTCCTCACTCATTAATAGGCACAACATATTTCCCTCCCAGGGAATGTTTTTATGTATTTATTATTTTTTTAATCTTGGGTTCTCAATACTGGCTGGTCATTAGAACAACCTGTGTGTGCTTAGAAACAAACATTGGAAGAATCAAATGTTCCAGGCTAACAGGACCAGAATCTTTGCAGTGAGGCCTGGTGTTTTTTTTAACGGATCAGGTGCGTCCGATTCTCAGTGTGCACAGTGTTGCAGTCAGCTGATCACCTGGGGATCTTGCTGAGCAACAGACTGTCCTTATCCTAGGCCACACTCAGGATGCCTGTCTAACAAGCTCCCTAGTGACCTGTGCTCCTGCCCGCCTCAGTGGCAGAACCACATGGCATCAGCGCTGCCTGAGAGGTTGTTTAAAAAGGAAGGCAGTAACTTGGACTCTGTTGTAGACTCTCTGAATCAGAGCAAATGTTTTGGGAAGATGTTCTGGGTAACTCATAGGCGCTTTAATGTTTAAGATACATTGGTTTCAATAATGCTAAAAGAATTTTTTGCATCCTGCAGAGTAATTAGGGTCACTCTCATTTTCATTCTAATTGTCTCAATGTTGAGTTGCTGAACCTCTAGTCATCTGCAATGTTTTACTTGTTTTGTGTATAATTCACTTTCTCTTGTAGTTGGTTCTTTTAACTGCAGTCTTGTTTTCAAAAGGCAATATCTGTAAGGTGTAAATAGGGAGCTTAATTTGAGGAACCAAAAAGAATGGATACATAAGGTTTGTCTTTAGGTGGGTGGCACATTAAGAGGTCCAGAATCAATCACCTGAGTTGGCATAATCCAGTAATGTTTATGGAGAGCCCTTATGTGAATGGCTGTTTGGTGCTGTAAATCAGTAGAGTATAATCGACTGTATAAGAGCCTTAAGTTTCTCCAGGGGGCTTTGTAGATAGCAGAAACGGAAGAGAGGTGAGTTTGAAGAGCAGATTCCCCTCAAGAGAGCTATGATTACCTGAGTCAAGCATAAAATTGTCATGCTGTTTTAGAGCCTTCTTTGCCACATGTTGGTTAGCAATACTATCCAGCCTTGGAGAGGGGACTGATGAGCTATGTAAGAAAGCATTAAAAGGATATGAGGGCTTAGAACTCCTCTGAGAGGTGTTCTATGGTTATGATGTAGGATTAATTTAAAATAGAAGTAGTATAACAGATAACTGTAAGCTTTGTGAGTATGAAGTTATGTTTTTATGGTATTAAGGAATTCCCATGTATACAGTTATGAGTTTAAGTTTTTCTTCTTTTTGTCCTAATGGCTCACTAATTGGAATGATAGGAAAACAGAATACTTGGTCATTTTAAATGGGCCTTTACTCAGTTGCATAAGTTGTGCTAGTATGGGAATAGAGTGAATATTTGAGGATTGGAAATCTTAGTCACTGGCTTTTCTTGGCCTTTATCAATTTCCTGAAGGAATCTTAAACAAGGTGTTCTTTTTGTTTTACCTAGGGCTTAATGATTCTCAAATTTCTTATTCGTAGAAGCCATCTAGGGAACTTGTTAGAAGTATAGTTTCTCAGTCCCACTTGTCAGAAATTCTCATTTATTCAGTAGTTTTATGTGAAACTCAGGAATCAGCCTGTTTTTCCAGTTGCTCAATGATATGAAGAAAGGTTATTTGTAGATCACACTTGAGAAATATTTCTCCAGCCCCTAAGAGCTGGATAGCACCACATGGGGTCTCATTGGGGTAGGCTAGAGAAGATCTTGAGTGGCTCAGTAATGCCTCTTTCTTTCTAGTCCCTATTTGGAAGGCAAGAGATCTCTATGTTCCTAAGTATCAAGAGACTAAATTTGTGCTACCATGTCAGCCATATATAATGGAGAGGCCAAGAGCAGGACCAAAGACAAATTCTAAAAGAAAAACAATGCAAGAATAACAAGCCAACGGCAGATGCAAGAAAGTAATGTAAGATTGTTTGTTCAATAAAATACTTACATGGCCTTAACATGTGTTCATATTCATGGTCAGATGGTAGGTGGGTGGTTGTAGGAGCAGGAAGGGAAGAGTCCAGAACACCTTTTTAGAAACTGACACTGATTTTCAGTGTTTATTGTGCCTAAAGGCTTCATGTGAGTTTTGGATATGTATGTCTGGAACATGGTCTATGCATGTATACTTTATTAAGGGATTTGGATGCACGTGATCTACTGACCATACTTTGAGAAGCATTGGAATACAGTGTATATGGCTAGTAAAGCTCACAGTGCTTAACCAGAACTTTTTTTTAGGCATTCCTTGTTTAGCCTGGTGACTTAAACCAAATTAGATAGGTTATTTACATGAGGCTGCAGTTGTCAGTATTTTTGAGGATGGTGTAACTGGACAAACAATTCAGTATATATGGTTATTGTGACTGTAAAACATGAGTCCCATGAGTCTCAACTCTAGCTGCGCACTAGAGCAACTTTTAAACATACACATGCCTATATACTAGCAATAGTGGGAGGGCATTACTAGGAACAATGCAAGGGTCAGGCTGAGGCATCGATATTTATCCAGAGCTCCAGTGTGACTCCCAGAGTGCAGGTAGGGTGGAGAATGACTGCCTCATTGTTACCATCAGGCAGTGGGGCTTACCTTCAGATTGGTAAGATTTTTGATGTGAATTCTTCTGATTAAATGCTGGCAACCAATTCAAATTTTAGAAAGTCCAAGGCAGGCAGACAAAGCATTCAGTTCAGAGTGTACAATTTATGGTTTATGACTTCTAGTTTGAGTACATAAGAATGCAAGAACTTTTGAAGTACTTTTCTGTTCATGAACAATTTTTAGGTTAATTAGCATTTTTCTTTTTACTACTGAAATACCCTTTAATTTGACTTTTTTTTCTTTTCCTTTTGTTTTTCAGAATTTTATTTTACTAAAACCTCATTCTCTGTAACATTTATATTTAACTAATGTTGAATCATTTTCTAATATTGATCATACAGGTAGTAAGGTAGACAATAGATACTTGGTTAATATTTTTGTTGCAAGGCTGAATTACTAAATTTTTATGGTTTGTATATTATCAGAGGCTCACTTTTCTCATTTGCTTTGTAATTTGTCATTTTCCTCCTTGAAATTTATCATGTACTTTTGCTTTTAATTTTTTCTTTGCATATTCATATTATGTCAATCTTTTAAAAATTTCTCTTCCCTCAGCTAAAGTGAGGAAATAGCTGCAAATTCATGAGCAGTAACTGCTTGTTCCAAAATTCATGCTTCATTCTGATGTGCCAGACAGTGGCTGACACGCACAAATATCAAATGTTAAGAATCTTTCTTGTGGGAAGGTTTGGTCTGATCAGCATCAAGCTGTACTTTCTGAAATAAGGGAATATTAAATGATTTGGCAGATGGTATATTCTGAAGTGGGTGATTAGGCCAATAGTCATGGATGGTTGTACCTTGAGTAGATTAAAGTTATGCACTCTGTGTATGTGTTCATCAATTTTGTAGCGTTATATAGTTCGTTTGCATGGAGAGTTAGTTTTTATGAACTTAAGAGAGATATGGTCTAAAGGCCAAGATGCTTTGCAGTTCATATTGGTTCTTTGACTTAACACCAAATTCAAATTTATCCTTTAGGTTTTGTGAATAAAGAGAAACAAGAGGAAGTACCAAACAGGCACAAATGTAAATGCACACAGGCCAATTGATGGTTATGGGTATCAAAATATACTCCCATTTAAAAATTGTGATAACTGGCTTTTTCTAAGTATTTTTCTCTTGTAATCAGCTTTAAAGAATGACATGTAGCCAGCTACATGAAGAGTGCAGGAAGTGTTGTCTCCAGTGCCTGCACATTGCTGTCTGAAAGAGCTTGGTGCACTAGAGGACCTCACAGAAAGCAGCGTGGCTGAGTTCAGTGCTCAGGGAAGGGAGATGCCTGGATACAGGGTTGGGGGAGGTGGGCATAGGCTAGAAAACACAAAGCCATGGCAAAGACTGAGCTTTATTTAAAGTCAAGGTAAATTCACTCATTGCTTTGCTCTTCCCACCCTTCCCTTCCTCTCCCCTTTTCTTCCCCTCTCTCCCTCTTGTTTATTTTTTGAGACAAGGTCTTACTGTATACTCAGGCTGGCCTTAAACTCATTATGTTGCCCAAATTGGCCTCCAATTTGAGGCAGTTGTCCTGTCTCCGTCTCCAGGGTGCTAGTTTGATACATGTGCACCACTATACCTGGTTTGAGGCTTTTCATTTTAATTTACTATTTTGAAACTATTTTTTAAAGTTTTGGAGCAGTTTCAAAAATAGGTAAAAAAAAAGACTCTACTTGAAATCTCTGGTGATTTTACATTTTTCCACATTTATTTTATCATATTCTATCTAGTTTTATCAGTTTTCTCAATAACGTCCTTTTATGCCTCCTTTTTTTTCCTTTTTCTTTCTGGTGAAGCCGGTGAATCCAAAGTTCTGCCATTGAGCCACATTCCTAGTCCTAAGATGTAGTTTAAGTACACGTGTTGCCTTTAGTTTTCATATTTTTTATAAAAATTTGAAACAGTTTCTTATGCTTTCTTTGCCTTTCATAGTCATTGCGTTTACTTTGTTTTATTTTATTTTATCGAGTATTGTGTGGATAGTGCTGTGGCCTGTGCATCCTGTTCCTCATTGGGGATTTTAACTTTGATCACCCCATTCGTATGTTTTCTGATTTCTCCATTGCATGTATAACATTCCCCTATTGTTTCTAATAAGCAATCTTTGGGGAAGATGATTTGAGGCCATGCAGATATCCTGTTCCTCATTAAGTTCACCACTTTCAGTTTTCATTTGATGATACCAAGATGGTAATTTCCCAACCCCACCATTCCTGCTTCACATTTATCAGAGACAAAAAAGAGAGATAACATTTTAGTGGCAGAAATGACAGGCCATCAGTTAAGAATATTAAGGGGGCTATGTGACACTTTATTTGAAATTATTTTCTGAGGGAAATCCAAATTAAAACATTTACATTAGTTATATACTTAAATTTCACATGACACTTTTTTCTAAAATTGAAAAAGGTCAATAACTTGATCGTGTTTAGAATATTGTTAATGCTTTTAAAAATGTGTAATTTACATCTCATAAAACTTATATATGTCAGTGATTTTTATTATATTCAGCCAGTTATCTAGCTATCACTATTATGTAATTCTAGAATGTTTTCTTCATAAAAAATACCCATGGCCAGTCATTCTTTAATGCCTCTGACCCTCAACCCCTGGAAAACAGTTTATATCTCTGGATTTGCATATTCTGGACTTTTCATGTAAATGGAGTCATACAATATGTGACCTTTTTATGTCTGGTTGTTTCACTCAGCATAACATTTTCAGAGTTTCATCCATTTTGTAGCATGTACTAGTGCTTTATTCCTTTTCATGTGCTGCATGGGTATAATACATTTTATTTATCCTGGAATTTTTAAATGATAAATTAAGAGAAATGATTTTTTAGTGTTTTTGCATTTTACATTTATTCTAAAACTAAACTACTTTTTGTCAGTTACTAAAAGTGAACCTTAATTTTGAATTAGTGACAGTAGTTGTTTAGCTTTTGTTTTTCATTTCTACATAAGTTCTTTTATTACATTTACAATTTCTTAGTGAAGTTGCTTAGAATCTTCTAACATATACACACAAACACACAAAAAACAGTCACCAGCTATTATCATACACTTTTGTTATCAAAGTGAGTATTTTGCTTTCTGGAAGGACTGATTATTTCAATAATTGAATATATTATCTAACAGGGTCCCTGGGGTGTGGATATTTGGTTTTACTTAGCATAAAGCAAGCCTGGTACCATTATTAAATCATTTGTACTGTACAATCAAATTGCCATACTGGATTAGAATCAGTGGAATACATTAATTTTATTTTGCTGAAGTTTCAAAACTTCAAATATTCAAGGAACTACCATTTCTGGGAAGAAACCATTATATATAATCTTTTTTTGGGAGGGGAATTGTATTTGCAGTGTTTTTGAAAGAAACTTAGCAAAGCTGAACTGTAGCAATTACCTTAGATAAACTTTGCTTTAATTTATACCTTTTTTGAGGGGTTTCTAGGACTTTCTTTGAGAATCTCTTAAAAGTTTTGGCCTTTCTCCTAGAAAATGTACATGCATATATGTGCCCAAATTTATTCATATAACTTCAAAGGGCCTATGGAAAAATAAAAGTAAAAAATAAAAACCATGAGGAGGAGGATGGGAAAGGAGTATCATTGTCAGATGTGGTCCTTAGCCTACCGGATAAAAATGATTAAGTTGTGATATTTATATATACCAAATCCTTAATATGAATGTAATTATATATTATTTAGAAAATGTGTATCTAAAATAAAACCAACCACAGTTAAGGATGAAAAGGAAGCTAGGGCAGTAATTGAGCAAGCATAGCCAATAATATTTTCCAAGACCATCTGTCTCTTTGCAGTACCATTCTGTGTAGCTGTGTTTTGCTTCTGTTTTTATTTCTTCTTTTCTCTCCTGTCTCTCACCAGGAAAGTCTTTGTTCACAATTTATGGTTCTGATCACCTGAGATGTGCACCTGGAATATATAATTTAATTTATCTGAAAATAAGCTATACACACTGTACAGTCTTTTACGTAGCAGTAGCTACTAATCAGTGCTTATGTCTTCTCCTAAATGTAGGTGTTTAATGTAAATGTAGGTATGATAATTTACTCATAAATTTAGGTACTGTGCACCTAAAAATGTTCTAGACTTCTGACATTGCCAGACAGCTTTGTATTAAAATCCTAGCTCTCAAAAACAGATCCTTGGGGGGAAGATTCAATGTGAGAGTAGAAGTATTGTAATATGAAATGTATTTTCAAAGAAATCATATATATTCCCTTTTTATAGACCTGAAGAAAAAATGTAATCAGGCAAAAATGTCAAAATTAAAATCACTTTTGCTTTAAATCTTTTGCTTAGGAACTTGTGTGAAAGCACATAAAATCTATTTTAAAAAATGCTAAAATGACAGTTCTTTGTCATTTGATTTTTTCCCCTTTGATTCATGTTTTTCTTTTTATAGTAATATTCATGGTGGAATCTTTATAAAAATTTGTTGCTATGCATCTTTTAACTTATCTGTGGAAACTGAAAAAAAAAATTCAGCTTCCAACCAACATTCTCAAATCAAAATTCAGAGCAGGTAGAGAAATGCTTTTAAAATGCATATTCGATGTAGTAAGTGCTATGCTATGCTTCTGAAAGTGCCAGGGTCACAGCTGCATACATGAAAATGCATGGTGACTGCAGGCATTGTTTCCTCACACAGAAAAGGCAGTCTGTGCCTGTCGCTGAATTTATGATGTAAATCAAATCATAGCTTCCCTATATTCAGAGATGTAGCAAAGAGGTTGAGGTGACCTAAAGGTTGCAAATAACTTTTGCTTTCTCATTTACCTACCAGGAGACTAATTTTTTCATCCCCTCATTTCTATTAAGATTGATACATTTATTCTTGGAAAGGTGAAGTCAGTTACATACTTTATCATGGCCTCTACTAGTCTAGCAGAACCATGCATAAATTGCTCGTTCCTCCCTGGCTGCCTTCTGTTAAGATGCATGCACTGCTCTGTGCCATTGACAGTATTAGTAAAGACCAGGAAGCACTGGAGTGTCTTAAGTAGTAACTGCATGCTTTCTTTGTGCTTTTGTCGTGTCTCCCCTCTCCGCCCCGAATAGTTTTGACTTTGGGACAATGTGTTAGAAAGTCTATGACAAACTGGTTTGTCTTGATCCAGAACATGAATGAACCAGTTTAAGAGTTTGAACAGACTGGGGGTGGGGGGACTATGGTGATTATATATGTACATTTGACAATGAAAGGGAAAGGAAAAAAAGATTAAGAGCGCATAGACCTGGCTTACACTGTTACACTGTAGTCTAAGGTATGGACTTACCCTCATAATGATAGTAGTGTGTATTTACAGAGTACTTCTATTTGCTAAGTATTATGTTGCATGCTCTATTTAAAATTGCAATTAAAACATTTGTAAATTTAAAAAAATGGGAAAGTGCCAAAGCATGTATAACAAATTGGTTTATTCTTGTGGGGAGTCGGGGCACACAGAAAATGCACCGTAAAGAAGAGATTATAGGCACTAGAGGCTAAGGAGGTTGACCTGATTATCTGGTATGCATTGATTTTGATCTTTAGAAACCATGTTACTCTCTTTTAAGGAATAAGCAGAAGCTGTTTACTGTCTCAGGAATTAAGAAATTCTGATTTAAGAATTCCTATTGACTTCTCTAGACACAGCACTTTTTATTTCTCTGAAATAAAGAAAGGTAGGATGATTTATCTCAGAATTATCTCATTTTTGTAAATAAGAGACCTCTTTTCTGAGGTCTTAGATTTTAGCAGACATTGGATTTAGAGTCATTTAAATATGACATAGAATTATTATTAGTAGCTTTCTGCCTTTGTAGAGTTTGGCATCATTTTTAGTTCTGAGCATTCCATGTTTGGGGCTTTTGTAGGTGGCATGGGTTGTATAACTTCAGCTCTGATAAGCACTTTAATTCCATTTTATGGATGGAAGAAACTGACCGAGAGAGGTTAATTCTTTTATCTGGGATTCCTTGATTTGTTGCAGAACCAGAATGTAAATTTGGGGTTCTTGTTGCTTAATTTTATCTATGTTCTATTCCCAACTATTTCATCCTACCTCTTTACTTTTAGCTTTATCTGAGATAAGGACTTGGCCACATAATAGTAAATGATTCCAATGATGATATATAGCCATTGCTTATATAAAAATAATTATGATTTACCATCTATTGTTTTTCAAAACTTGCATAGCTCGATGGTTGCCACTGTTAGTTTTACAAGTGATCAGGTTGATCGTATGGTCATTTTAACAAAGGACCTTTTTTTTTGAGACAGGGTCTCACTTCCTAGTGGAGGCTGGCCTTGAACTCACTATAGTCCAGGCTGGGTTTGAACTCTCAATCATCTTCCTGCCTCAGCTTCCCAGGTGCTAGGATTACAGGCCTGTATCACCACACCCAGCTCAATAAAGGATTTTGATCAACTGATTCTCCATAATTTGAATAGGTTTGAGGATAATAGCATGACCCAGTTTTGCTTTTGTGTAGGCTTCTTTTCTTTTTGTATCAGGGGATTAAACCCAGGATGTTTGCACTGTGCTATATCCACAGTCTTTTATATTTTTTTATGTTTTTGAGATAGGATTTCACTATGTTGCTTGGTCTGGGGTCACACTTTTAATCTTCCTGCTTCAGCTTCCCAGAGTACCAAAATTACAGGTGAATACCAATACAGGTTTTTTGTTTTGTTTTGTTGTTAAGTACCACATTATTTATTTTTTTCTCTGTTCTTTTATTCTTAGTTAGTAACACTTTCAATATAAATTTGTTGCCTTGTTTGAATTGTGTATCTTTCCATTTACTTTGACTTTTTTTGTTGGATGTACTTGAAAAGAAGTGGAATGAGTAATAAGCAGTAAATGAGAGGAGAAAAGAAAAATCTTGAATAATCCATAAATTTAATAATCAGTCCTTGAATACATCAAGAGTGAACTGTACTTAGCTTTATGCCATTTTGAAATGCTCTAATTATAGTATTTTAAATAGGAAAATAATTTCATTTTCTCTCACGCCCAAATTAGCATTTGTATTATTTAATACCATTTATTTTAGAAGAAGATTTTTGTAAAGGAATAATTTTACATTTGTTTTCTATTTTAAGCATTTTAGTTTCTACTGTCTTGTTACTCTTACACATCTGTTAGTTTTTGTTAACTGTATTTTCCAAAGAAGCTAAAAAACTTGATTGATTGATTGATTGATTACCAGTATAAGGCAGAATGAAATTAGAATCAGTCTTTTGTAATACCTCGAGATTGGTACCATGCTTTATTCACTTTTGTGCCACCTATAGTACTTGTCATTTATGTAGGTAGTTGTAAGGTCACTTTTGTGCCACAGGAGACATCTGATAATATGCAAAGACATTTTTTGTTTGTCATAGTTAAAAGGACTGTCACTAGTGGGAAGAGACCAGGGATGCTGCTAAACACTGTATGGAACACAGGACAACCCATACAATGAAGAATTATTTAGCTTAAACGTTAATAGTGATATGACTAAGAAACTCTCATATGTGGTAGTAGTTCAATTTATTGAATCAACAAGTGTGTTCATTCTGTTTCTTAACTATACAGCTTTATGTTATTGCCTGTGTGTAATCATATACCAATTTGATGATTCAGAAGGGAGATTTAGCTCCTTGCTTCATTATGCTTAAAGTATTAAAGGAAAAAATTGCCAGTTACAATTCTTTCAGTTAGTTGTATTTAGTTAAAATAGAGCAAGTTAGTAACCAAGTGCTAGTCAACAAGAAGAATCAGTGTTTTCATTTTGAACTTCCCTTCACCCTCAAGATTTTCAGCTTCTTAGAATCAATAGTGTTTATTATTCTCTACAATATTGCCACTTAGATTGGATATAATCAATTATCTAGACAAGGTAATTACCCAGAGGCCTAAACCAATAATTAATCTGGATAATCTTTATTGTACTGCATTCTACTTAATCTCCTTTTTAGAATTTAAGATACAAAATAGAATCTTATAAATTCAGTAGCTAGTAAAGGAGGACTTAAGTTTTACACAACAAATCTAGAGTGAGTCTTTCAGTCTGAGTAGAATAGAAGTCACATCATAAGATTACCACATGGGTATCATTTCTATTTTTACTTTAAAATTATAATCTCTTGTTTCTGTTGGTCAAAGTTAATTGGGAGTGAACTTCATGTTTTGAGACCCTTAGTAGTTATTTATTTACTCATTTTGAGTAAGGGGTAGCAAGAGGAAGGAGATGACTTAGAAGAATATTGAAAAGCACATTAGTGCTTTATGATCACACAAAAACTTGTGCCAACTTGGGTTTTGTTCTTGAATACCTGTGGAGGTCATTCTCTGGAGATGAGTGAAGGACCCTACCTGATGTGTCTTACATTAAAACAGTACGTATCAGAAGAAGGAACTGTAGCAACACTGTCATTGCCACTCTTTCCTTTTCCCTTGGAGGTTTTTACTGAACATGACTTACTGAACTTTCAGCCTAAGAAATTCATCTGATGTGATGTACCTGGATGGTTTTTAAGGTTTATAATATATATTGATTTTAATATCTGTGGCAACTAGAGTAGAAGCAGATTCTACATGGGTTTAACTATCAAAGTTGCAGTATTTGAAAGTATGACTTTGATGTGACTTTTGAGTTTGGACATAAAATATTGCTTAGACCAATCCTTGGCAATGATTGTAACCTGTCAGTCAGAAATAGCCTGTACTTTATTAGACAGGAGGCTGCTGGCATGTGAAGCAAGTGCCTTGCGGAGTAGGTGAGCTGGAACAGGAAGTAAAGAGTAGTGTTACACTATCCAGACATTGTGTAGTAGTGCCACAGAGGCATTTAATATGAGTGCTTCCATGTTTTAGATCTGTTGTATTTTTTTATTTTGGAGAGGAGGGAGGGAGAGAGAGCGTGTGAGTGAGCGCTTTTCAGTGTTTTGTTTTGTTTTTGTTTTTTGACTTAACAAAATTCTCAACCTCAGCAACACAGGGGAATTACTTGTAGAGTTGTAAAATATTGTTAATGTATCCATCATTCCGAGCTGTGATAAGGTGCCTGGGATTTGGTGTTGGTATTAAGAATTCCACAGATAATCTAGCCTGCAGCCAAGGTTGAAAACCATTGTTACAGCAGTGTATCAGAATTTTCTGGAGTACTATTTATTAGGTCTAGGCTGTACCCAGAGAATTCCTAGGTGATGCTGATGTTGCTGGTAAAGTCATCACACTCGGGGACTGGAGACAGAGTGTTTACCATGCTTGTGTATAGCCCTAGATTCAATCCCCAGCATTATGAAACATAAATCCATAAAAAGTAAAACATCATTTACATGTAGCTGATAGTCTGACTTTAAAAAAAAATCTTACTGGATATTCATATCTGGTTTAAAAATTAAGGTTACAGCCAGGCATGATGGTGCACACTTGTAATCCCAGCACCCAAGAGGCTGAGGCAGGAGGATTGCCTTGAGTTCAAGGCCTGCCTGGGCTACATAGTGAGTTCAAGATCAGCTTGGACTACACAGTGAGACCCTGGCTCAAAACAAACAAACAACAAATTAACATTAAAGAAAATATCATGCATTTAATTTTTTATGTTAAAAATATTATTTCTGAATTTGAATTTTTTTACAATGAGCATTTCAAATTTTATTTTAAAACTTCCTTGGAGAGAAAAACTGTATTAATAATAAATGAAACCTTTATATTACTGTAACCCATAGTTTGAAAAGTTGAAAAATTTACAATTGCAGTTAGGCTTTTGAGCTATTTAAAAGGATTGTGCTTGTGGGTTTTTTTCTTCCGTAGTTTAGCTCTGTTTGTTGAGTGTCCTCCAGATTTCAGATCTTATGTTTAATATATGCATCTCCATGGAAATACTCCAAATAAAAAAATTTATCCCCATTCAGAAGCAATTGCAGACATTTTTAGTAGGGATGGTTTGCTGTTTGAGAAGAATAGTTTTTTTCTCTCCACCTTAAATATGCACTAAGGAGGAGGCAATAAGTGGAAACAGGAGAGGTAGAACCTGTGAGTGGGAATAATGTTAGAGGAAATGGAAGATCCAGGCTTGGAGAATTGTGGCAGAAGCCTGGGGTGGCCTTTGACCTCTAAGAAGGAAGGAATCACGGGGTGGATTTTAGAGAGCTACTGAATTCAGAACCTTGACCAGTGATAGAGCTACTCGATTAAATTGCAGAACCCATTCTCCAATTTGGATCTCTGAGATGCCAGGTTCATTTTCTTTTTGCAAAAAACACAAAACAAAACAAAACAAAACAAAACAGCAGTTAGATAAAAGGAGACTAGAAAGTCATTTCTAATGAACCAGCCCTGCAACTAATGCAGAGAGTGATAGTTTTATGACAGCTATGAATCCTGGAAAGGGTCTTTCTAGATGGTACTGGCTTTTTTTCCCTGCTATATTTGGATATTGAGAATGTGTAGTCCTAAAATGACAGCTTCCAATGTGATTTTCTGTATTTTGCAGAAATCATCCTCAGCCTTTGATCACTGTGCTTGAACACAGGCCTGATTGCTGGCCAGTACTTTTGCAGCAGCTGACAGCTTTTTTCCAGCAATGTCCTGAAAGGTAAAGTAAAATAGAGAGACAGAATGGTATATGTTAATTTTAGAGCTTGGCTGGCTGCCTCTTCCTCCCTTCTTCCTTTGTTTCTTTTTTCCTTCCTTCCTTCCTTCCTTCCTTCCTTCCTTCCTTCCTTCCTTCCTTCCTTCCTTCCATCCTTCCTTCCTTCCTTCCTTCCTTCCTTGCTTGCTTGCTTGCTTGCTTGCTTTATTCCAGCTGCTATGACTATAATATTTTCTTCCAAAGAAATGTCAAAGCTAGTTTTAGGTTTTCTATTCTCTTTTGAATAGTAAAAAATATTCTGCAAGATTTTTTGGCTATTGAAATATTGAACACTAAAAAAGTTACTATTGAAGTAGGTAAACATTAAATAATTGTTGGAAAGTTTACTAGAAATACTCACTAAACTGCTACACAATGCATTTAAGAGATAGATTCTTCCCCCTGGAAATTGGTTAGTAACAAACTTGTCATTTAGGATCACGTAATACTGCCAGGTAGGCTCAGCTAGCTGCCAGATGTGCAGTTCAGCATTTTCCAGGCCTCCTGATGGTCCTCAGGGTTACTCATTTTCTTCTGTCCTTACAACATGGCACTAGTTCAAGACCTCACCATCTTTGTCCATGGCTATTATCACTTGTTCCAAACACTATTTGTCTCAATCTTGTCCTGCTCATATCTGTTCTCTGAACATTTATCAGAATGATATATCAAGAAAGCAAATCTTACTTTGTTGCTTTCTTACAAGGATTACCACAGTTGTGATTTTCAAACTGTATTTGCAATATCTCAGGTAAGTAACACAATGTTCCTCATTCCTTCAGCAGTATTTTTATAGAATTTCCTTGTTGATGCCTGTATTATTCAACTTTCTTGTTAATAGACAAATGTCTGACATCTGCAACTTGGAGGAGAGTTTTATTTTTTAAAATTTTATTTAAAGAGAAAAAAAACAGAAAAAGGGTAGAAATAACATAGAATTTAAAAAAAAAGTAAGAAATCACTAGTTGATAAATTACATATTGTCCTCTTAGAAATAGTTGTTCAAGTTACAAAATTAAGGTATACAAAGTGGACATTCAAACAGTGAGATTGCAAACAGTTCTGTTCAATGATCCAATAAAAACTTAGTAATATGGTTATCAATCCTACACACTTAAACATACATGCAGTTATATTCTTTAGAGCACTTCCTTTTCCTCTGTTTTTTACTATAGCAATTACACATTTTGGAGGAGAGTTTTATTTGCCTCAGAGTTTCAGAGGACTAGGTTCATGGTTAGCTGTCTCTAAGATAGGAACACCATTGTAGAAGGGTGACTGGAAAGTAAAGTGTGGTAAGAGCACAAGGAGAAAAGGGCCAGGGACTAGATATAGTACCTAAGGTCATACTTCTGTGACCCACCCTGACATACCTAGAAGTGTGCTTAATCCCCTAGGTGGCTTCCAAGCTAATCAAGCTAACACAATCAAGCTTCACTGGCCACATTCCACCTATTGTCAATTTAACACCCAAAGATATCTCCTTAGATCATAATCTCCAAATATATGAATTTGTAATTCCATTTAATGTTATAATTACCCCGTGTACAACCAACAGTGTGAAAATCCTTTCCCAAAAGTCTTAGCAGTTCCAGTATTTCTCAAAAGTCCAAGTCAAAGTCTCTTCTGAGATTCAAGGGAAAGTTCTATCTGTGAACTGCTTCAAAAAATAAGTTATTTAATCTCCAACTAGAATGGAACAAGATAAACATTCCTTTTCTAAAATGGAAGAATACAGGGAGAGTAAAAAAGATTGGATCAAAGTAAAACTGAACCCAACAAGGCAGACATTAATTTATGTAGCTTCATTTCCTACATCCAAGGCAAGGCAAGGTAACCTATGAGTTCTAGAGAGCTTGTGTGCCCCCACCTATGTGACCTTGCCTGTTGTAGCCCATGTAAATTCTCTTTTAGACTGGTTTCACCTGCTACCTGCAGATTTCCTCAGAAGACCTTCCATGTTCCTGGCATTTCCAACTTCCTAGAGTGACAACTGTATTTTTTATTTCATTCCTACAGTATCATGCACTCTTCTCTCATGTACATTGTCTGACCTGCAGGCCTTTCTTTGAAATCAGGATGGAAGGTTTGCTGACCCCACCACTTTTACATTCTGCATGTTTGACAAGTCAATATCATGTGGATGAGGCCAAGGCCTACCTCCAGCTGGAGTAGTAGTCAGGTCCCCCTGTACAGCCTCTGAATGCTTGCAGGACTGGTGATATTGGTCTCAGGGAACCAGCTCCCTAGCTGGCCCTTCTAAAGCAGAGGGCCCAGGGACTCTTCTCAAATGAAAGGTTGACACTTTTATACATTTTAGCCTGCAGTGGATGGGGTCTTGCTCTTTTCTAGAGCTGCCCTTAAGGCATCTTCTTGTTTCTGTACAAAGTACTTGGCTTTTTTAATGATGCCAGTCTCTTCAGCTACTTTCATATGTCCTTTGGACCCAACTTTACTTGTTCTTTTTAGGCAAAATTTTAAAATTTTCAGATACTGCCCTGTGTTTTGCTCTTGACTCAATGCAGTAATATACATGCCATAACCTGAATATTGAATTGCTTTGAAATTTCCTCTACTAGATCAGTAACCTATTCTCCTTAACTCAGTTTCCCACAGTCTTAGAAGGTAGGCAAAAATGTAGTCAAATTCTCTGCCAGAATGTAACACAAATGACTTCTATTCTAGTTCCCTCTAGAGCCTTCCTTTAAAAGTAATACCTACTGAACATGACCTTTACTGTCACCATCTCTTGATATGGCCCTTACTACTTGTTCCTATCATTGTCTTTGTGCCTCCAGTCTTCTGCTCATATCTATCTGGTTTTCTAGCTGCTTTACTGTCTGCATTCCTAGTAGCTTTCTGGTCATTTGAGCACTGATAAAAATCACTCATCAAGCTCTGATTTTGACATTCTAAGGCTTATCTATCCATCTCTAGACCTTCCAAACTTCTGCAAACCAGTTTCACATGTTTCTGAATCACATGGTCAGGAATACCCCAGGCAACAACCCCACTATACTGGTAACTGATTTTGTATGTTAGTCAGCTTTCCTGTTACTGGAAAAAAATACTCAATATCTGAAATTTAAAGGAGGCAAAGTTGAATTTGGTTGATGGTTTCAGAAGTTTAAGCTCATAGTGGGCTGGTTCTAATGCAGAAAGGACATGGTGGAAGTGTGTAATAGAGTAAAACTGCTTAGTTTGTGGTGGCCAAGAAGTAGAACAAGGGAACAGGGCCATAGAGAAAGAGGTTAGCAACCATACAGAGTGCCCAAGATCATGCCTTTAGCCCACCCAGACACACCCAGAAGTGTGCTTTACCAATTCTTTCAGCAGCTCTCTAGTCCATTAAGTTGTCAATTAAACATAATGACCGCAATGTATTATGGAAACTTCCTACTAAAAAAAATTTTTTTTTTTTGGTTTCTGACATAGTTTGAAATTCTGGACTATAGGATAAAATCTAATATATCTTGCTAGGTCCTGTGTATGATATGGTTCTTACATGTCTCATACATTTTATCTCATATTTGTTGTAAGTTTATGCTTTAGCAGTACACTGGTTTATTTTGGTTTCATCCAAGAAGCAGTGCTGTTCTCTTCCTTTATACTTTTGCTTTTTGCTATGTACATTATTCTCTTGACTCTTACTGTACTCCTTTTCTGCCTGGTTTCTCTATTTTAAGTCTTATGCATTCCTTTGATTTTTAGTCTGTACTCCTTTCCTGTCTGGTTTCTCTATTTAAGTCTGTTTAGTCTTTGCTTACTCTAAAGTGGATTGGGTGTCTTTCCTGTGTGCTCTTACAATTGTGATTTTTCTGTTCTGTTTTGATTTTTGAGACAGGGTCTTGCTGTGTAGTTTAGGCTGGTCTTGAACTTGCCATGCAGCTCCAACTGGCCTTGAACTCATCACAATCCTTGTCTCAGCCTCTCAAGTGGTGGATTACAGGCATATGGCACCACACTTGGCTTAGAGTTGTGACTTTTAAGATTACTACACTAACCACATAGTCGTATAGTTCCTCTCATTAACTGAAACCTTCTTGAGGGCAGGTACTGTGCTTTATTATTCTTGATATTAATAATGTGTGACACATTTTAGGTGCTTTATAAATGTGGAATTTTTGTAAAGGAAACTTATGAATCCAGAGCTCAGATAATGGGTTATAGAGTGTCTTATAAATTATGTACTAAGTACATAATATAAGATAATGATGAGATACCATTATCCTGGAAATACCTGAGTTATATTCACCACAGCAGCTACCTGCAAATTTTTCTTGCTCTGAAGGTTTTAAAATGCTCTATAATTGCTCTTTCTTACAGCATCATTTCTGAAATCTTAATTTCAATTTTAGATAGAATTTCTAGGTAGGATGTTGTTATGGCTTGGGTCTAGATGCTCCCCAAAGCCTCATGGAGTCAGGTTTTTTGGAGATGGCTGAATCTAGAGTGTGTGATTGATTTGTAGTATAATGCTAGGCTTAAGGGTGCTGGGCTTAAGGGTGATTGCTGGTTCACTGCACTGTTTGGATTGGCACCACCCTAATCCAAGTAGACTGAATACAAAATAAGGGACAGAACAAGGCTTGTCTTCCTTTTTCCTCTGTTGATGCATTGGGTATCTTTTGCTACCATGAGCTGTTGCCTCTCTGCCAAGTGCCAACCTGTCAGTTATGGACTCTACAAACTGTGAGCTAAATAAACCTTTCCTCCCTTAACTTTGTGTGTCAGGTATTTTGTTGCAGCAATGAGAACAGTAACTAAGACAGATGTACTGCTACAGAAAGTTTTGAGGAGATACAGGGAACCTTATGTTTTATTCAGCTTGGAGTACTATAATAAAATTCCATAAGTATCTGGTTTATAAGCAACAAAAATTTATTTTTCATAGATCTAGAATCTGAGAATGTCAAGGTCAAGGTTCTGGCAGATATAGTGAATCCTGAAATCTGCTTTCTAGTTCTCAGAAGGCTACCTTTGAACTTTTGTCTATTCAACAATAAACATCATGGAAGCCATTGTTGATTTTCTACTATCTTGTTTTGAAGTCCTGTATAGCTTTCATTGCTTTGTTTTGATTGGCTTTATTATGTTTTGTTTGGTTTTATTCTCTTAAAAATAAAAAAAAAATTAAGATCTGTAATAAGGCAAAATCAAAAACAAAAAAAGAGAGAAAGGAAAAAGGCCACTGTATCAGCCAGTGTTTATCAAACAAACAGATTTAATGTAAGATATGTAAATATATAAGGATTTACTAGATGGGCTTACAGTGGCTGCCGGCAGAGTCAGCTATGGAAGAGTGCAAAAGGCTGTCTATACATGGGAGATCTGAAGGATCCTATCAAAGGTTGAGGGCCTGGAACTCACTGTGGTATCTTGTGTGAGTTGGTATCAGGAGGCTGCAGAATCTGTAATGAGAGGCACTGGAAGACTGGAGTCTGTGCTAGAAGCCAGCAGATGACATCCAAGGTATAGGTGAAGACTGCAACTCCCCGAAGGAAACAAAAGCGAGCCTTCTTTCTTCATTCTGCTTTTCATCCCATTCAGGCAACAAGCCTATTGGTTGATGCCTCTCACACCCAGGGTGGATCTTCTCTTTTTCAGCCATACCCACAGCTGTGTTAATCCAATGTACAGTGTTAACTTGGTTTGTGACTAATTATTTCCATGATTCTAGTTGCAGATGGAATGGGATGAAAACCAAATCAAATTCAGTGGTTAGATTCAATGTTGACCTTATAGGGAAATATGATTTGGTTCTTACGACTGCATCTCTTTTCCAATACTTTGGTTAATTGGGTAATTTACTGTTGGTTATTTAAATCTCAAAGGAGTATTATATTGGGAATGGGAAGGTATTGTTCTAATGAAATTCAAGTAGCTATTCATAAGGAAAAAAGATTAGTTGATTTTGGCTTATTTATTGATAGATTTCTATTGACTCATTCCTTTCAGTTAAATTCTCATATGTTAGATTATGCTATCTAGAATAATTTGGAATTTCTAAATAATTTCATAAAGAATAATTCCAGTCACCCCAAATCTACTTTTACACAATTGAGATTATTCTTTATAGGATGAAATTGATACTTTTGGTGCATTTTAAAGTGGAGTATTAGTTAATTGAGATTTAATTTTACATTAGTTAACTTGGTTTAAGTTACTGTTAAAGTCATGCAGGTGGTTTGGTAATTTACTAAGAATACAAGTGGTGATTATTTACTATGTGAAGGAGGCAAATATTATCAGACAAAGTAAAATTTAACAAAACAAGACAGAACAAAGCTAAACCTAAGAAAATTGTGAAAACAATACAAAAGTTCAGGACAAGACAATAAGAAATTAGCAGTAGTTATCACCCACCTTTCCTTCCCAGGTGTTTCCTCCCCTATCTCTCTTACAACAACTATTTTGCTTTTGGATCCCACTAACTCCTTCTGTTTCTTATGCTACAAGCCTGTACATTCAAGCTATTTTGCCCATAAACATGGTCTTCAGTTGCATCCATTTACCTACAAAAGCCTCGAGATTATTCTACTTTATAGCTGGGTAGCTTTCTACTGCATGAAAATACCATATCTTTCTTATCCATTCTGTGGTTGATGGGCAAATTATTCTTGCTTTTTTCCTGGTCTCCTGTCACATGGGACAATTTTTTTTTCTCCTTTGATTTTCAGTCTGTAAATTTCCTTTCCAGTTAAATGTGTTTCTTGTGTACAGTATACCCATGGATCTTGTTTCTTTTTATTGCTGAACTGAGGGTATCTAATTAATGTTACAACCAGCATACATTAGTTTGTCTCTGCCCCTCTATCCTGCTGTTGCTGGCCCTCACTTTTCCCCTTCGTTCAATTGCCTGTCTTGTTTGGCGATCCTCCTCTGCTGCTGTTCCTGGAACCATGGTCATCTTTATCTCTCTCTAGAATATCCTTTAGCACTCTTTGTAGGATTGGTTTGGTAGTCATGAATTCCTTCAGTTGTTCTTTATCATGGAAGTATCTTATTTTTCCATCAAATTTGAAAGATACAGTTTTGCATGGTAGATCAATCTGTGTTGGAAGTTGTTTCCTTTCAGAGTTTGAAACATCACTCCAAACTCTTCTTGACTTGATTGTGTTGACAAGTCTGCTATGATTCTGATTGGTTTTCCTTTATAGATGATCTGTTCTTTCCTCTAACAGCTTTTAATATTCCATTCTTGTGCTGAATTTCTGGGATCTTGATTATTATATGTCTGGGTATAGATTTACTTTAGTTATAGTTAGTTGTAGTTCTATATGCCTCACTTATCTGCATGCCAGATCCATTTCCCATGTTTGGGAAGTTTTCTGCTGTTCCTTCTGAGCTAAACCCCCAGCCCTGGTTGATTTCTTGATGATAGTAATTCTTTCTACAGTGAGATGGAATCTCAGTGTTGTTTTAATTTGCATCTTTAAATGACTAATAATGTTGAACATTTTTTAAATATATTTGTTTGCTGTTTGTATTTCTTCATTTGAGAAGTGTGTATTTATCTCACGTGCCCATTTTTGTGTTGGGTCTTTGAATTTTGGGGGCCTGACTTTTAAAAATCCTTTATATGTTCTAGATAGAAGTTCTTTGTCTGAGGGATGGTTGGCTAAATTTTTTTTCCAAATTCATGGGTTTTCTTTTCACTCTGTTGGTGATTTCTTTTGATGTGCAAAAACTTTTTAATAAGATGAGATCCTAGTTGTTGATTCTTTGAAGTATTTCCTGTGTGGTTTGGTTTTTGTTTATGAACTCTGTGTACCCCTATGTCTTCAAGATTTCTACTTACTTTTTCTTCCAGTAGATTTAGTGTTTCCATTTTAATATTTAGATCTTTGATCCATTTTGACTTTAAATATTATAAATATGAAAATTATTTCATTTAATTGATGCATGCTGGTTGTAAAACTATTCTGTAATTCTGTATTCTGTAATTCAGTGTAACTGATTTTAGTTAATTGATTGCACGTTTCTTTTATACCCTAATGTATGTTGTTATTGGTGATATGCAGTACACAGAAGCTCTCTTTGGCTTATGGATATTAAGTATGTAATGATACAAAGTCATTGTGCAGTGGAAGCACATAACAGGGACATGAGCAAGTCTGCTTGTAAGAAAACAATGTCAAGCTGCCATTGTAAAGCAGAGAACTAAAGAGTGATAGAAATTAGGCAGGGAGTGAGCAGAGGAACAGGAGGGAAAGTATACTACAGATAGAGGAAACATCAATGATAAGTTTAGATGACTTGATTAAAGACTTGAAAGTTCGATGAGTTCAATGGAGGGTGAGGCAGTGCAAAAATTGAGACTAGAAAAACAAGCAGAGACCAAATTATCAGAGGGTTTGTGACTTGAACTAAATATTTTGTCTAAGACCAAATTATTTTAAACTGGTTAATGATATGATCAGATTTTTATTTTTGAAGAGCATTCTGACATGTTATTGGCTTTAGACTAGAAGTTACTATAGTATAATTTAAAACGATGTGATAGAATCGTAGAATCTTGCTCCTTTGTGTGGAAAATGCTTCTGAGGAACGCCTTAGCTATTACTTCAACTGCTTCTTCCTCAGTTTCAGTATCTGCTATGGGATAATAATAATTTTTATTCATGGCATTGTGATATAGATCAAATTAATTTACAGACTTACAGTTCAATAGTTTACACATTGTAATGCTTCACAAGTGAGCTGGTATAGTAGACCCTTTTTCATGAAGAAATAACATTTGAAGACACTCAGTGGTACTTAAAAGCACAGATAATACTGATGTCTGTATATATATATGTATTAGTTTATATATTTTTCCTATACATATGTATGTCACTTTTTATTTACTATACCAGTTATACTAGGTTGGGTGACTTTAAAAAGAAAAGGGGTTTATTTAGTTCTGAATGTTCAAGGGCATGGCACCAGTTCTGCTTGGCTCTGGAGTGGGCTCCTTGGTGGATGGTGTCACGGTGGCACAAGTAGATGAAAAGGGAAATGTCAAGCAGTGAATCAGAGAGAGAATTTCAGGGGTTAGGCTCAAAAAGTATTTGCTTTTGATAGAATGAACTCAGGGTTCTCATGAGAAGCACCTCAGTCCCTTCTGTGGGCAGCACCGACAGTGACCTGAGGGCCTCCCACTAGACTCCACCTTTTGAAGGCTCTACATCATAGAGCTAAGACTAAGCTCTCAGCACACAAATGCTTGTGGAGAGCACACCATAGCAATGTATGCACCTATGCTAAAGCTTAATTTCTAGAGTGGTGCATAGTAAGCGATTAGCAGCAATTGAATTTGACACAGTGGCTCATACCTGTACTCTCAGCCACCTAGGAAGCTCAGGTAGAAGGATCATGTGAGCCTAGGAGTTCAGGGCCAACTGGGCAACAAAATGAGACATTGTCCTTTAAAGGAAAAATTAAATGTAATTTACCACAGATCTTAACAATCTCATCATACGTTTTTTTTTTTGTTTTAATGAGAACTATCATCTGTCCACTCAAGGGAAGCATTTACAGCTTTTCAGCATGTATTAATTGCTAGCATCATTATTCTTGTATTTTGGTGTCATTATTAAGTAAAATTAGGATTATTTGGATACAAGCATTGTGGTTCTATGACAGTTTATATGATAACTGAAGTGGCTGCTAAATGATTAATATATACATCATGGATATGGTAGACAATGTGATGATACATGTCTTGAGGGGAATAAACTAGAACAGTGTGAAATTTCATCACCCTACTTAGGTGTATAATTTGCAACTTATGCATTACTTCTGGAATTTTCCACTTAATATTTTTGTATCGGGAGGGTAAGTGAAACTGTGGAAAGTAAAATCATGAATAATGGGGAGTACGGTAAATGTTAACTGTCATCATAATTATGTTAGGATGATTTTAGGAGTTGGTTATATATATATTCTTACCTTAGAGTTTTTTGAAAAATTCATGCCAGTGTCATATTCCTAGAGGGTAGGTCCTGACATCTGTAATTCTAAAAATGTTCTTAGTTCTGATGTTCACCAGTAACTGAAGGTGTAGCTGCCATTCTACTGTGCAAAAGAGACTTTCCTTGTCCTGGGCATTTGACTTGTGGTCGACCAGTATGGTATATTCATTTCCCCCAGTACACTGGGGATGTTAGAGGATGGTGGGATAGCAGAATTAAAAGCTGTTACACCTAGTAGTATAGTAATTTATGGTATGTAATGAACCAGAAGTTGGTATTTGTCACTTATCTGTTTAATAGGATATTTGACTTGATAACTGGCTAAACTGTCGTGTAACTTGCAGGTCAGAAGTTTCATGTATCCAAATAATGGCACCATTTCTGTGGTATCTTTATTGCGAGCCCTCTCAATTACAAGAATATGCTCACCTTCGAATACCCTTGCTGAAAGTCCTGCTTCAACCCCGGGTTCTCTGTGACGAAGCACAGCCGTCAATTTTGGAACAACAGATACTGCAGCTGTGTTGCGACATGATTCCATGTTTGCAGGTAAGGCCTCATCTTCCTTCTTTAGTGTGCCAGCACCAGTAAGTGTTGGTTATTATTATCAAACATAAAGTAGTTCTAGATTCTAGGTGATTTGGCAAACTCAGACAATCCTGGTGTTAGAAATACTTGCAATCTTTTGGAGAAGATAAAGGAACTAAGTCTAGACTTAACATTAATATATACTATGTTAACTAACTTCACAGAAATATAAATCAACTCAATCCATGTTGGGATTAAAAGGAATGAAAACTCCCTTTTATTTAAGAAAGAATTATTAGGGGGAAGGTTTTGAATTACATTTTTCCTTGGGCTAGATATTGGGAAGTATGTAAGTTAAAAATACTTTTATGAAGCCAAGCATGGTCGTGGTGCATGTCTATAATCCCAGCACTTGGGAGGTTGAGGCAGGTGGTTCATTGCAAGTTTGAGGTCAGCTTGGGCTACAAAGTGAGCCACAGGCCAGCCTGAACTGCATAGTGAGACCCTGTCTCAAAAAGACAGAAAAAGAAAAAAAAAATACTTTGAATTTTAAGAAGTTGTTTTCTAGGCAGATACAGCTCTGAGGATGCTAAGATTAGCAAGATGAGGACTAGATTATAGAGTTTCTACCTATTTCATTATGACATGAGTCATGATCCTGATGGATCCTGCTCTTGAGAAACCCACAGTATAAGGAACAAGTTGAAAAAGTATATAAAGTCTTAACAAAGTAGATAGATGAAAGGTTGTTAACAGGGGTATAGATAAAATGCTGAGGGAGTTCAGGGAAGAGAGAAATTTGAGCTAATGTCTACAAATGCAGATTAAAAAAATTTGAGTTGCCACAGTGTTGTGATTTTAGTGTAGTGACACATTTATCAGGTATTCCATCCCATAATTGGGTTAGCTGTTTGCCTGGAATCTGGGCATCATGCTGCTCTGCTGATGGAGGGAATCTATGAATATATTTCAAAGTGATCACTTAAGTCACAGATGACCTGTTTTAAGTTTGTGTTAGCAAGGAGTGACTAGAGTGAATCTTCCCTTTGTGACTCATAAATAGGCTTTCCTGTAATCAGGCAAAGAAAAGTTAATTAAAATGAATTCTCCTGTGGCTTTTCCAAAGCTTTTGTTTTGTGTGAGCAATAAAACAATGTATAGGCAGAAAATCTTGAATATTTATTTATACCATACCCATATTACCTTGTTCTGTGTTCATTGGTAAATATTTGCCTTCTTATGCATGAAAAAATTAAATACTAGTAGAAATGAACTCTGGAATATTTCTGGGAATTTTTGTGTTAATATAACTGAGCCATCTGAGGAAAAACCATCTGGAACTAGTGGAACTAGTGGCATAAATACATTTAGTCACTGTAACAGATCAGCTTTTAGTAAAATAAAGAAACAGAGACAGAAGGGATCTTAGAGGCAACTTGATTCAGTTCCCCACATATTACAAATATTTTTTTATGTATTCTGTAATAGATGACATTCTATCACTAATTGAATGTTTTGGTAATAAGTACATTTATTTTGCATGGCAGCCAATTTTTACCAAGTACTTCTATTGACCTTCATTTAAAAATTACCCATTAGTCTCTATTCTTCCCATAACAAAACAAAATAAGGTTTAAAAAAGCCCGTCTGAATCCTACCGTTTTATTTTTCTCCCTTCCATTCCCCTATCTTTCTCCATTTTTCTTTCACCAGTTTTTTTTCTTCTCCATAGGAAATAATTTTCAGACTTGTCAATACCCTTTGCTAGAAATTATCTACTTTATTTTTGCTCAAAATGTTATTCTTTGAGCTGAGTATACAGAGCTGAGTGGGTCTGATCTATATTAAGTACTTAGAATCACATATTAGTTAAAAAAAAGTTTTTTAGGGAAATAGTCATACATCCTATTGCTTTATGATCACTGCATGGTCAGTGGAACTCCTATTTATTTTTCTTCTAACACCAATTATTTTTCCATTTTATATTTGTGGAATTGTTTTCTTCATTGTAGTTGTGACTTGTTTCATATTATACATTCCACACGATCTGTTTCTACGTAAAGATAGAACATTACTTCAAAACACTTTAAAGAAACGTTTGATAATGTTAAATAGTAGAGAGCCTTTATTGTTAACTTTCTGAGGCTCTCTTTTGAAGACCTTTAGGTTTTTTTTACTGTTTTCAAAAAGCAAACTAATTTAGCTACTGAACTGCTCACATTTTAAAATAATAACCTTTTTTTGCCACTCTTTTGCCCTTGATCTTTTAATATCCCCTTCTCATTTACTAGAAACTAATTTTTCTCTCTGTGTATAACTTAGAGCAATTTTGTGTTATTTTGGTGGTAACCACTGGTAAAGGATACAGCTGGTCAACTGTAGACTTTCCTCTTGATGAATTTAACAGACACAAGGATCTTGATTGAAGCAGATGGTTTATTGTTTGTAATCTCTAGGAAATTCAAGTGTGTCTGTGAGAGGACCATACCCTTAATACCAACTCTGGAATTTTGATCAGAACAGCTGGGTTTGAATCAAATTGGGATTTTTAAGAGCACCCAAGTCTTTTGTAGATAATACATTAGCCTGTTGAGAAGATACTCTGTCATTCGAATATAGTCTTTTATTACATCTTCTACGAATGGTGCTGTTTGATGCTTTCAGCTCAGGCTGCTTGAGTAGATATGTTGCAGATGAGGGTTTACCTGTGTATTAGAATAAATTCTTGACTCTTACTTCCAGGTATCTCTGTTGGAACTGTAGGAAGGAGAATTTACAACCAGTTCTTAATTAATTTTCTTCAACATGTTCCCTCACTTCCATTTGCACCGTCATATAATTTGTTGTAAGATACCTGCATTTAGGGAAGCTAGAAAAATAAATAAAAAGATTTTTGTGCCAGACAGTAGTGAAATAATAATAGGAAATTGTGTTTTCGTTAGTGAGAAAAAGCAGAATTGTGTATTTTATTGTTATGTAACTTGTTCCATCTCCTTTAAGCTTTTCTTTGTGGGATTAGAGAAAATTATTTTGTTAAAAACATTTTACATAGCTTTAAATTATCCTGTCATTTGTGTATTACTTTAATATTGTATAATGGTTTTATTAAACAGATGAAAGACATGATACAGACAACAGAAGCAGTGCTGTTTATCAAGGAAGTATTCTTAAACCTTTTGCATCATCCTGTTTTCTGGAAAATTCAGCTTACTCAGCTGACACTTCAATTGTTGTGTGTCTGTGAAGTCAGCTTAAAGATAACGGGGGAATGCTCCTCTTTAATCCAGCTTTTAGAGCACAGCATTGAACTTCTGAAGGAGGTAAGGATAGTGAGAAATTTCCATGTGTCAGTTATTATTTAATTGAATCTTTCGGTTAAATGGTGCTTGTACTCATTTGCTTTATTGCTTCTCAGAGGTGATTTGATCTAATTAGGTCATACTAGTATTATAAAAATGAGTTGGTAAACCCTCTTTGGAACATAAGTTACAAATATGTCACTTTTTTTTTTGGCATTTTTCTTTATGGAACACAATTATTGAGCAATTACTATATGCCAGGCTCTATAAAATAGATAGTTGAAAAGATATGTCTGTGACTTTAAGACTTATAGACATGCAAATAATTCTAATAGCATAAGATAAATATTTTTTTTTATGACAGTTTATTTAAAGTATTATAGGAGCACCGGTGAAGGGAAGTAATGCATGAGTTGAGATTTGAAGACCAAATAGGAGTTTACCTGCTGCAAGCCAGAGGTTGAAAAGAGTATGCTGGCTGGGAGAATATCATGTGCATAAAACATGACCTGCTCAGAAAACGAGAGTATTACTTTGAGTATTTTTGAAGAATTTAGGTGTGAGAGATTAGGTTGAGTCTGTCTCACATGCCATACAGATGAGTTTACGTTTTGTCTTCTAGGCAGCGGCATGTTGTTGTTCATCAGAGAGAGGACCTCCTTTTTTGTGGGAAGGTCATTCTGGTGGGAAAATGGAGGAGGGCTTCAGATAGGGCCTTTGTAGGGCAGTAAGTCAGGAGGGTTTCTTAGGGTTGCCATAACAAAGTGCCACAGACTGGGCGGCTTAAACAACAGAAATACATTTCTCACAGTTCACTTATAATATTTTTTAAGTGGTTGGCTTCTTAAAGTAAGCCAGCTGATATGTTACCAACCAGAAATTCCAGTGTTTGAACGTATGAAAGACTGCTTGCTTATCTGTAGTAGAAATAACAGATTAAGTAAGACTTAAGAAAAACTTAGTGGCTACTAGATTATCCTTAGGACTCTGTATTAACTCTGCAATGTTTTTTTTTTTGTTTTGTTTTTGTACTGGGGATTGAACTCACGACCATGCGCTTGCAAGGCAGATGCTTGTACTGCTGAGCTAAATCCCCGGCCCTGCAATGTTCTTGAATTTAAAAAAATCATATTTGTTGGAAACATTTACTTAAAATATTATAACTAAACAAGTCTGTATATTGCTTAGATAAATGTATCACTGTAAACAGCTATGAGTTGGAATTTTGTTTTTATTTTGAAATGGCAGCTTTTTTTTTTTTTTTTACAGGTTCATTAAAAGCTAAATACTATTTCTGGTAAAAAAAATCACTAGGTAGAATTTACCCAAAAATGGAAATGCTTGGAAGCTGTCTCTGGAAATAGAGTACTGAATTAGCAGGTCTTAGTGAGGGTAAAAGGTCTGCATTTTAAATTACCACTTTCAGGTGAACTGAAAACGTTTATACTTTTGCATATAAAGTACATAACCTTGTAGCCACCTTGCAGATCAAAAAAATAGGACTTTTATAGTTACCCTAGAAGTTCTTCACAAGCCCACTCCTAAGCATAATCTATGTTTCCTATCTGACTTACTATAGTAATCAGTTACTTACATTTCATTATTATGTGTATCTCTAAACATGATAATATAGTTATGGTGTGTGTGTGTGTGTGTGTGTGTGTGTGTGTTTGCCTTTCAGGTTTTCAGGTACTTTTAAACTAAAGATGGTACCTTTTCATTCCATTCCCACCTCATTTGTTCCTTGCAGTTTAGATATTGAAAAACATAGCTTATGTGAGCTGCAGAGTTTTCTACATTCTGGAGTTTATGCTTGCATTTTTTAGTGTACTTTAATGTTTCTTGTTTCAGAAGTACTTAGTTTTAGGGGCTTGATCACATTCAGGTGGCTTTATTTTATTTTTCTGTTCTATGACTATAAGGAGTGCTGTATTTTTTCATCTAGAGATGCATCATGTACATTGCTTTTCTGTTTATAATGTTAGTAGCTGTAGATACTCAAAGTTTATTTTCATTATCTCATAGAAATTGCAGAAGAGGTGGTGTTCTAATTCTATCACTTTTCTTCTTTTATTAGCTGGAGTATTTCTATAAAAAGAAACTATCTCATTTACCATTTGTTTATCCAGTGTTGGTGTTTATATAGGAAATGGGATAAATATATTACTTTTTCCTCCCTTTTAATGCATTGGGTTTTAAAGGTATCTATGTGTATAAGCTCATAGGTTTAAACTTATGGGAGTTTTTCCATCTATGGAAGATACTGTCTCTACTGAAGGTTAAATTATCCTATTTTTGGCCAGTCAGAATCTATCTCATGAAGTTGGCTTTTGTGTCCAAATTAAAAAAATGTTTTTGATTCTAGAATCCCAGAATACTCCCTTCATTTACAACAATAAAAGGATTTCTGTGAGAGAAAGTTATATTTATGTTGTCTCTCTTTTGTTTGATAGTAACAATTTTAGAAGGAGATAATAAGTAGAACTGTTAAACTATATTGGTGTTAAAAAATGTCTTGCCACCTACTTTAATCCCAGTGTTACTGAGTGAAAAAACCACCATAAAAAATGAGGAAAATTAACTTGGAAACATATATCCTTTAAGGCCTGTATAGCATGTTAATTTCACATAAAGTGAAGTAGTAGAATAAAGTAGCCTTAATGTATATTTTGAGGTTATGTGTATTTTCATCTTCCACTGAGTTATCAGCTGGATATTCAGGTCAAACATTGCTTTCACTTTTCTTATTGCCTCTGTTCTCTTCCTACTGTTATATCAGACAAATCTCATTGTACATTCAATGGATTCATTTCTAAAAATGGATTAGTTTTGGTAGATCTGTTCTATTAGGTGCTAATTCTGATGACCAGATCTTAAACTTCGATTTCAAGCAAAATATGTATGCTCTGATCAGCAAAATTAAGCAAAAATGAGACTGAATGGGAGACTTAAGTTTCTCTCAGCGTGGACTGTAAATATTCTGATTTTAGAAAGATTAGAACCCTGTGGCTTCTAAGACAGGGTAAGGTAGGTAGCAAATCTCTGGCCTCAGGGAATGTGTGAGCTGGCCAGTCTTCTCCATTCTGTCTGCCTCAGGATATGGGCTTTCTTTCACCTTGTTTTCACTTTCCTTTGAAATATTTTTCCATGACTAGGCTATGCGTCTTTTGAGAAGAGGGACTATTTTGTTTACCGTACCTCTTTTTCTGGAGTCAGCACATGTACTTGGTGCCTGGTATATAGATGATATTCAGCAGTATCTTTCATTTAAATTGAGACAGAATGTATGGACACCAAATGCTTTTTGTGACTAAGAATCCTCTGACCTCTGTGGCTAAGTATAAAGCCATTTACCTTTTTTTTGTATTCTATTTCCTTTTTCTAGATAGACTCTATATTAGCACGAATTTCTCTAAAGGCAAAAGCAGAGCTTTTTTTCCCCCTCAAAAATCAAAAACTCGTATTCCTGGAGTTTATTTGAAAATGTGATCTCAGGAAGGAGGTGGAGAAGGGACAAAGTGAATGAAATACAGAATGTGGGCCAGCCCTCACAGGCATTATCAAGTTGGCCGCTGTTACTGATTCTACAGAACTTTCTGAGTGGCCTTATGAACTATGTCTCAGAGCTCTCCAGAAGTATCTAGAATAAAGAGGAAGCATTTATCTGTGATATCCTATTGCTGCCATGGTTTGTCAAGCCTGTGTCAAGGCCTTCTGGGTGAAATGCAAAGAGATGGCTGGTGGAGTCTGAGGGGAAACCTAGTGAGTCTTGTGCAGAGCCAGCTGTCTTACAAGTGGCACATGAGATGTGTAATCAGGACTTTTATTAAGAGGTCTCTTTAAGTGGTACCATCCATTGGTGACTATTAAAAACAAATGAAGCGAAAACCTTGTGGCCTTTCAGAATTGTAAGTAATTTAAGATATATCTAGTCTAATTCTCCATGATTGACTGCTTCTTTGTTTGTTTGTATTACCAGGGTTGGAACCTAGAAAGTTTATACGACCTTATTTTTTTTTTTTAAATTTTGAGACAAGGTCTCACTATGTTGCCAAACCTGATTGGAAATTGGGATCCTCCTTCCTTGGCCTTCCTTAGACTTAGATTACATTCATGACTACCTCACCTGGCTATAGTTCCTTAATTTTGATACCTTGAATTTCTAGATCTTTTCCTTTTATCCTCTGTCTTGCTCAGGTCAGTTTTACCTTCCCAGAGGTTATTTTCATTTATGATTTCATATTTTAAATCCTACTCACTTAAAAATGTTTCTATTCCATTTTGGAACTGCTATTCCATTTGGAAAATGTGGTGATGATTGCTCATGGAAAAAGGAATTCTAGCAATGACATTTTTATACAGTAATGTTTTTTATTTGTTTCTGATCTTCTGGAAACTGCTGAATTTGGAATTTAAATATTCTTGCTGCGTTTTTTGTTTTATATGGTCGAGCAGAAATTGAAATTGACAGCAAAATGGAAAAGAATGTCATGATGACAGAGATGATAAGCAGTATTAGTGTATTGGTTTAAAATGCATTTATTGTCCATAAATAAGTGAGACTTGCTTCATTATTGTCAACTCTGTCCCAGGGCAGTGAACATATATATTCCTAAAGGACACAAATTGGAATAGATTCCATTTATAAAAATTTAGCTGATTTTTTTGACTGTTTTTTCAAGACCTACACACCACACTGGGAGATTTTACAGTTGATTAATTTCATTCTGTAAATGGTAAAGCTGATGTATAAGAGACAATCACTTCTGAGTGTGCCAAATAAAACTGTTTTCTCTCAAGTGCTTTTTAATGTATGTGTATGCTGTAATATATATGTTTTTTTGTCTCTTGTGATTTATAGGTACTTTGACTCTGTAAGTACGTCTGTGAAATTTCAAAATGAAGTAATTTTAGCTGGATTTCTATGTTTTTACCTAAATTTTTTATTAGTACCTGTTTATAGTATATAATGATAACACTATTTGTGCAGAGTTGGTACACGTACATAATACATATGAATTCTGTTTTCATCCCCTTCCCCTCCTTCCACCTTTTGTTTCCCTCATCCATTTGAAAAAGCTCTGTCTCCCCACTTTATGTCTTTTATTTTGCTCATTATTTATATTTTGAGTTTTTTGTACAAGAGAAATCATGTGAAATTTGAGCTGCTGTGTTTGATTCATTTCACTTAACATTGTGATCTCAGGGTGAATCTATTTTTCCACAAATGACTGAAGTTCATCCTTCTTTAGTGGTCCATTGTGTGAGAATACAGTGGCACTTTGGTTCATAAACTTAATTTTTTTCCATGATTTTGGAAAAGGTGGCCACATTTATGTTTGTGTGGAAAGGTGACCACAGTTGTTTTTGTTATTCGATGTAAAAGTTTACAAACAAAAACAAAATTTTGCCAAATGCTTTTGTTTGTGAACCAAATTGTTCACAAACAAAAGTCTTTGTGAATTAAGGTGCCACTGCACCATATTTTTAAAAAATCTGTTCATCTGTTGATGGATATATAGGTGTTTCCAAGATTTAGCCCTTATGAACTATGCTGCTGTAAACATGGGTACACATGCATCACTGTAATATGGTGCATTCAGCTCGTTTGGGGAGGTACCCAAAAAGGGAGTAGCTGGGTCAAATGGAATTTCTAGTTTTTTCTTTTTCTTGAGGAATCTCCATGTTGATTTCCATAATGGTTGTACTAGTTTTCATTCCCACCAACAATGTGGAAAGGTTCTTTTCCCCCCACAGCCTTTCCAGCATTTGTTATTATTTGACTTCTTGATGATGACTACTCTTCATGGAGTAAGGTGGAATCTCAGTGTTGTTTTAATTTGTCTTTCCCTAATGGCCAGCAGTATTAAATATTTTTCTAAGTATTTATTGGCCATTTGTATTTATTTTTCTGAGAAGTATCTGTTTATTCAGTTGTCCATTTTTTATTTTGGGATTAATTTTTTTTCAGGTTCTTTATATATTCTTTATATATTCTGTTGTCCTTTATATATTCTGTAGTCCTTTGCCCAAAGAATAGCTGACAAATTTTTTTTTTTCCATTCTGTAGGTTGTCTCTTTTTTGGTATTTCTTATACAATCAGGATTCTGTTGAGAAAGTCTTTCCCTATACTTTTATCTTTAAGAGTTCTACTCATTTTATCTTTCAGAGTTTATGTATATCCATTTCTTCTGAATTCTTCATTAAAAAAGTAGTTACTACTAATCTTTTGATTTTGCTGGATTTTTTTTTTTTAGTCCTTTTCATTTCTAATTATATTGATTTGTATCTTTTCTTTCCCCCCTTTTTTTTCTTGGTTAGGGGCTTGTCTGTTTTCAGTGAACTAGGTCTTATATTCATTGATTTTTGTGTGTGTGCATGCATGTGTATTTTTTTTTTTTGTCTCTACTTAATTGATTTTTGTCCTGTAGTCTTTATGCTTTTGTTCGTTGTAGTAGCTTTGGATTTACTTTGTTATTGTCTTTCTAGGATCTTGAGGGACATCTTTAGATTACTTTTTGGGACTTACTCTGTTTTTCTGATGCAGACATTTACAATTTTAAACTCCCTCTTAAGATTCCTTTGATTGTGTGCCATTTGTTCTGGTATGTTATACTGACATTATTGTTTGATTCTAGGGACTGTATAATTCCATGTGTTTGCATAATTTCTGTGGTTTCTTTTACCACTGATTTCTAGTTTCATTGCATTATCATGTAATAATATGTATGGCAACATTTGATTTTTTCGTATATACTTAAGGATGTTTTATAGACTAGCCCATTTGGTCTATTTTGGAGAAAGACCAATGTACTTCTAAGAATGTATATTCTGTTGTTGAGGGGAGCACTCTGTAAATATCTATTAACTCCATAATGATAGTCTGTTTTTACATTGGTCACTTCTACTGCCTATACTTTCATTATTTTAATTTCCTGGATTTCAATTTGCAACTTTTTCATGGATTCTTCTTTGCTAAGCTGGTCATTAATGTCTTATATTGTTTTGTTTAGCTCTGCTAGCTTTTTATTCATCTCTTCTGTCTTCCTTGATTTTTTTTAGTTTATTATCTCTATTCTCTGAGTATAGACACTGAGTGTAGTTATGTTCCTGCAACTAAGTCATTAAATGAATTGAACTCTAAATGAGTAATTGCATATAGTATATTCATAACAATAATCAGAACAAAGAAATGGTCAAAGGAAACTCCAACTTGATGATTTTGCGTTTATTTGTATAACTCTTACATGCAGCACTATCATGCATGACAGAACATAAAACTATAGCACTGTAATACAATTATTCTAGGCAGTCTGCTTGCTCATTCCCTAAGTCTGGAGAGCAAGGGAGAGTCCAAATTGTTTACTTCTTTTCTCAGTGTTGTGGGCTGTCTTTCCAACTACTCAGTGGCCTCTAATGTTTTTTTGGCAGTTCCTCTCTGATTCCTAGTGATCTGCTCATCTTTTTTTCTTTAGCAACTTGTTAGTTTCTTTAGCAACTTGTTAGTTTCCAGTGTCTGGATTCTGGAAAGAATTGTTTTGCTATTGATCACACATCTGTTATTTTCTTTTGCATGAATTTCTTAAGATGCTCTTTGTCATGGAAAAACCTTATTTCTCCATCAAATTTGAAAGGTAGTTTTGTAGGAATACATAATTCTGGGTTGGAATTTGTATTCTTTTAGGGCTTAAAACACTTTACTTGGAACTCAAAATATTGTAATTTAAAAATAATTTCTGCTCCTCTGGCACTAATATTTCTTTTATTACAATATGATTTATTAAAAAGTGTTTAATTCATTATGCAAGCTGAATAGAAAAATCATGCCTATATTTAGTAAGTAGAGAAATTGAGCTACCTTTCAGAAATGAATAATTATTTTTTTATTTTCATTTTTGAATTATTGAATTATGAATTATTTTAAATTCAGCATTCAAGTAATTTTTCAATGTTCACAAAAATTGACTCCTTTGAAGACTGCCCAATTTGTTTTGTTAAACAGTTTTTTCCTAGAATTATTTTAATTTTAGCCCCTTTTTGGCCATATCATAAAATATTTTAAGTTTTTTTCTGTCTGTATGGCATTTACCAATTTTTTTCTTTTCTGGCCTTAAGCTCATTTTGTAGCTCAGGCTGGTCTCAAACTTGCAACAATCCTCCTGCCTCAGTGTCCTGCTGGGATTATAGGCATGTGCCACCATGCCCAGCTTACCAGTTCTTTCTGTAGCATAGATTTGAACAGTGTTTTATAGAAATTAGTGATTGTTCATGTTAAATATATTCCTTTGGATAAAAGTTTTAAAGCTATGGTTCTGGTAATTTCTTCAACTCCTTTTTTGTTGTTTTATTTCAGGACTTTCCTATTGACTCAGTTATCACTGGAATAGCTTTACTTCTTCTACAGACACCAGCAAGTCAGCAGAAACCAATCTTAAATCTAGGTAAATAAAAATACATAACATAAAATATAAATGCAAATATTGGCAGGAGTGTCTTAAACTGTGCATCATGATATCCTGTGTACTTTGTTTCTGTTCTGGAATTTTCCTAAGCTTTACCAAGTAGATTTTTTTTTTAGTTCTAAGGCATTATCTGGTGCAAAGTTCCATATACCAGAATTTGCTGTGTAGCTTGTATGCTTATTAGGTTATAATATATAAAAAATGAATTTATGTTGCCTCCCTTTGCTTGATCCAATACAATCTATGTAATAATGGGGCATGGATCTAAATTACGTTGTGTAGTGCCATGATATGTTGATATACTCCCATCTTCATTTTTACAGAGTGCTTAAGATAAATACCTAGTGTATAAATACCTAATGTATAGCTCATTCTCCTAGGCATTTTAATTCATGGTTTTGAGGTTAAATTGCTCTTTCACTTATAATATGCCTGGAAACAGCTTTAGCATATGGAGGAGATCTTTGACTTTCAAAGTTTGAGTACTGCTCTGTTTTTCTCTTAACAGCCTCCTTATCAGTCTCTTTGTGATCTGTCTTTGCTTTCTCTATAGAATACATGTAGGATCACACTGGCGTAATTTACCGTGTTGCTACTTATGACGGCCATATTTTATTATTTCATAACAATTTTAGTAAAGTATAATTTACATATCTTGAAATTCACTTTTAAAGTTATACAACACTATTTTTAGTAAATTTATAAGTTCATGCAAACAGCACAATAATCTTGTTTTAGAAATCTTTATCATTCCCCTTAAAGTTTTGTGCCTATTTCTATTAGTTCTCCTTCCAACTATTAGCCCAAGATAAAACACTTTTGTTTCTGTAGATTTGTCTTTTCTGGACTTTTCTGTGAATGTGTTTTCTTTATTGATAAAAACAAAAAAAATTCCAAAGTCATAGAGAAATTACATTTTTAATTCTGAAGCTACACACCAATAGTGTGGTTGATGTATATGTAATAGAATTGATGTAAGATCGAACATTCAAAAACTTATATTATTTGTTAAATAGAAAGCTTTTCTTTCTCTTGTAAACTGCATTTGTTTTGAAGTTACCTTGGTTAGGTGAATTAACTATATTGAAAACTATTGAGCCAGTATGTCGTGTTGAAAGGCAAAGAGGAACTGTTTGTATATTGAGAATGGATATTCAAAGAAATAAGATAGTCAAGAGAATAATGATTGTTTCAAATTTTTAAAATACACAGTATTAATATAATATATGCTTTGTGATTATTAACACTAGTCTTGATTATAAATAATTAAGGCTATAAATAGCAATGACATGGATTTTTCTCTTTTGCTAAACAGAGTGATTTTCATAATATCTCAGAGATAATTATGTATTAACACCAATATTTAGACAAAAAAGGTAAGTTAGCAGTCTTAGAATAACAACTGTTTGTACTTCAGATCATGTAAAGGTTGGACTTAAGAATGATTTTAAAATAAAACAATGACAACCCATAGAGGTGATATAAAGATTGTAGTATTTGTGTGTGTGTGTGTTGGGGAAATCATTTGCCTACTTTAATAATTTAGCTTCAAGGCCTATAAATAACAGCTAATCAGTAAATCAAGGTTCATGCAGTAACCTCAAAAATACTGTGAAAAGAGTATATATATATATATATATATATATATATATATATATCTTAATTTATTCTGTTAGTTTTCTCAGGGATATTGTACATTCAGCTAAGTTATTGTGCATCTGTATATGTGTTTCTGTTGTGTGAGTTGTTTCCATGTTATAAAACGGAACCTTTTATTAAAAATGGTTGTGTCTAAGATGCTGGTTATGAGCTTTAGGACTTTGTGGTCTGCTTTATAGTAGTTACTACTGAAGGGCAGTCCTGTTTCACTATGCTGTTCACTTAAACATCTGCTAATATGATTTTCAACCTTTTAAGAGCAACTTGTAAATTGGCCTCATTATCTACTCATTAGGAATTTTTGGGTTCTTGGTTGTTTACTAAAGGTAATACCAGGCACTGAGAAATTATGGACACCTGTTGAAGTGTATTAAAATTTTTATATTGACCTAAAAAGCAATTGATGTATAAAATATGATACATGATATATATTTTCTCTAAGCATATCAATTTTTCATATGTATATATAAATATAACTTGTTTCAGATAATAATACTTATTTCCTTTTACAATGAGATTTATCAGTAGAAAAAAGACAAATAAAATCTCTGGCATGTTACTCTTAAAATCGCATTTTGTTTGACTGTGACATTAATTTTTAAAATGTGAATTATTGTTGTTTTGATGATTAGCTTTGAAGCTCCTCTCTTTTGCTGAGGGTCAGAAAATCCCAAAGTCACCTCTGGTGCTCGTGATGCCACTTCTTCAGATATCATCTTCTGCAGCCTTGGAAGACTGTATGTCCATGGATGAAGAAGGTCCTTCTAGGCAGCAGTTGGCCCTCAACCTTTTAGAAATGCTCCAGCAGGAGTGCAACAGAAATGACCACCAAAAGGTAATGAATTCATCTTTGCTTCTCTTAGTCTCTGCAGATCCCTTCACCTCCTGATGAAGGATGTGTTTGTATGTAAATGCTTATCACTGAACTTTACCATTGTGTCAGGCAGCAGTATAGAGATGTTAGTGAGTTATTCTGAGCTATGAGACAGGAGGGTATTCTTATTATGAAATAAATTTTGGAAATGCTGTGTAATTATTTTTCCCTTCTTAAGATTCTTGTACACATTAGTCACTAAATATTGTGAGGAATCTTGCAGAGTAGAGACTAATTATGCTTAATCTAATGCCTTTTTATTTATTTTTTTAAAAAAACATTGGAATCTTAGTTTCTTTTTTGTTACTGTTAGCAAGTAAAATATATGGCTAAATCTGGAGCAGTTGATGGTGGGAAATGTTCCTTGAATGCCTGGACATTCTAGAATCAGTATTGCCTAAGACTTGTATTCCTTGAAGTAATTGCTCTTGATGTTTCCTGTGTATATCATATTGTCTTACCCCCAACTGTAAGGCAGTGGTCTTGTCATATGCCCTTTCCAGTGCAATCTATCTTATTCTGCATTGGCAATTTCACTTTTCCTGTTAAAAGAATTCTCAATGTTGGCTTAGTGATTGGGTTTTAGGTCAATATTGGTCAGGCCTTATGTCATTTGCTTTTGAATTTTGCCTCCTGTATCGTGTATTATTACTTTCCAATTCCTACTTTTATGGGGATGGAATGAGGATTAAATAAAGATAAAGCCAGTAAAACATCTTAAGTCTCCTTCAAGGGAGATACTACGTAAGTACAAGCCAGGATAACGATTGTTGCTTCATCTGGAAAAGTGAAATACCTCTTACCACGTATGGCTGAATGTTATGATAGTAAAATTGCAGTTGTTATTCCTTGTTAGAGCTGCAGTAGGAATCAGTGTGTCATTATGTTCAGATTGAATTGTATTATAGCTTCCTAACATCCAAATTGTTTGATTAAAATGTTGGAACTTGAAACCAGTAATTGATTTACACTAAGAGAAAGAAGTTATTCTTGCATCAGCTTTAATAGGCAAACAAAATGTGACTGAAGAATTCTAATAGCTTTTTACCTTACCTCTTGGTTTGGCTATACAGAACAAAGAGGGGGTTCCTGAATGCAGCTGGGGGTTCCTGAATGCTGTATGGTGTCTAAGAGCTGTGTTCTTTTAATTCACAAGTGTCATTTAGTGAGGGTCACCCTAACTCTGATACCTCTATGCCTTTCCCAGTGTTATCTACCTCATTCTGCATTGGCAATCTCACCTTTTCCGTTAAAAGTATTGCTGGTGTTGGGTTACTGGTGTGTGTGAATCTTTATTTATCAACACTAATAGCTGGACTTTCTCTTTAGCAGCTGGCAAAGAAAAGAGAAAAGGAAGGAATACTATTAGGGCTATAAACATCTTCCTTGTGATAGCATGATGCTTTCCTGGGGCTTTTAGTGATATATGATCACCCTTTTAAAGCATTTAAGCCACATTTTACTGTTGACTTTTTCTCCTTGCACCTGTCTGGAACTCTACTTCAAACACACCTATCAATTCAGTTTGCCCCACACTCTCTAAGTCTCTTCCTGAATCTTTGCTTTCGTACATAATGCTCTTTCATGTCCTCTCCCTGAACTGCCTTTTCTAGACCCAGCCAAATGTTCTCAGTCTCCCCGCGTCAGAATTCATTGCTTTTCCTTTTGTCCCCTGCATTTTTTGCATTAGTCAAGTACAAAATATGTTGTGTGTTAATTTAGAGGTTACATGTTTGTGTTTCTAACTCATAAGAGCTCACTTAGGGAAAGAAACTTGGCTCTTTTCACTTTCCTGAGGCATTTAGGAAATTGCAACAATTTAAACTGTTAAAGTTTAAATTGTAACAGTTGTTAACTTCTTGTAGTTTTTTTATTCTAAGTGTTCTGTTTTATCTGCTTAAGTTTTTTTAGCTGATCATGGAGAACTATAGTTAAAAATATTCTAGCCAATTGTCAAATTCAATTTTTTCTTTTCTACATATTAAAATAAGCTAAAATTTCTTTCTTTATCTTTACTTCCACAATACCTGACCCATTGTTTGCTACATAGTAGATATCAGTAATTTATTTTTAAGGAACAGGGATTGAACCCACGGTCCGCTAACACTGAACTATAAAGTTCTGTGGGTTGTCCAGACTGACCCGGTGTTTGTGATCCTCCTGCCTCACTTCTCTGAAAAGCTGGAATTACAGTTGTGTGCCGCTATGTGTCACACATTTTTTTTCCAATGAAGAATACATTTATTTAAAAAATACCTCTGTGTAAAAACCACAGGTTTTCATTTTTTTAAATCACTTTTTTCCATTGGTGACCATGACTGGCGGCATTTGATTTGGAACTATAGCAATTCTTTAGGAGTAGAGTTCTTCTGGTGCACAAATACAAGGTTACATATCCTATGCTGGGCCATTCTGTAATTTCTTCTCCATTTCTAAAGTTTTACTAACTCTGAAGTAAAACACATTTAATTTTTCCAGTATCTAAGATATACAGTGCAAGATACCAAATGTGCTATTCATTTAAAAATAGATTTACATAATCTAAAAATAGATTAACATAATATAAAAAGTCTTAAAAATACAGTGTATTGGAAAGTAGCATCATTTTTTTTGTTTAGCTACTAAATGTGATACTTAAAACCACCTATTGGGTTCTCCTTAGGTGTTAAAAAAAAAATCAAACACTAGTTGTAAATTCTAAAGTGCCTGAAAAATTCTGCCTCCTACCTCTTCCACAAGAATGTGGGGAAATAAAGGAAAGCACAGGTGTATGAGATAAGTCAGTCTAGTTAAGAGAGGAAGACTTCATACAAAAAGTTACTAACTAGTAAAAGGTTTTTAATGGCTGAAATTAGGGAATAGCTATTGCCTCTAAGACTGAGGAAGAGAGAGAGAGAGACTACTCAAAAAAGGGATTTAGAGGGGATCCCCCTGCCCCATTATGGCCAGGATTCAGACCGTTTTAGAGAGTTGTGCTATATAGCTTGTTGGATGATTCAGTTTGCTAGAATGTTGCAGGCCAGGCTGGGTTCAGGGAAAGCCACCTTTTGGGTCTCCTACATGCCTTTGGCAGCCATGGTAGGGGGGAAAATCAAAGACTTGGCCTGGAGAGAGGCCTTTCTCTACAATCACTGCAGCATCTCTTCTGTGCCCTCTAATGGCAAGGATTAGCATTGTACAAGAGGGCAGAGAATTGCTGACAAGGTACCACTGCAATGTCACAAAGCTGGACAAAGAAGGGTTTGGTTTGAGTACTGGTGAAGCCAGTGGACAGCATCAGAAGAGTTTTTTTAGAGGGGAGTGAGAAGTGGGAAAGGAGTCTTCAGAGGCAAATTCTGTAAGTGTTTAAGGGGGACAAACTTCATTGCTGTGAAATTGTTCTAGGGTCTACCATGTGTTTTCAAAAGTGTGTGATGTTTTCATTGAGTGTGATACTTTTAAGTCCTTGGTAATAGGTTCCTTGGAGTTGTAGGAGGCAGAAAATATTTTGATATTTGCCTTGTTTTTTATTTCTTTGTTTTTATTTTTTTGTATTGGGTATCAAACTCACGACCTCACGCTTACCAGGCAAGCACTTGAACTGCTGACCTAAATCCCCAGCCCTGAATAGTTGTCTTACAAGTTGCAAAATTTGGGCTGGGAATATAGTTCAGTGGCATAGCGCCTGCTTGGTAAGACCAAGATCCTGAGTTCGATTACTGGTATGTATCCTCCGCCCATCCAAATCATAAAATTTGCAATGGATTATCATTATCCTACTCAAAACTAATGTTACAGTTTATTGTTGTATACCAGGAATTACACAGATCAATTTATGTTTTTCACAAGAATTGTAAAATATAAGAGTACATAAGATTTTATGGTAATTATGGTTCACCATTATATTGCTTTGAAGTCTTATGTTTTCATTCATTGGTTGGAATGGTTTTATTCTGTTTGTTTGATCTTAATATATGTGATGGTATGAATAGTTACTTTGAAGAAAAGAAAATATGGCAGCCATTGTTGATTTAATATCATCTTGCTCTGAAGTCCTACCATGCTTTTGTTTTTCTATTACCATTGGTTCTATCATGTTGTGTCTTATTGGATTTTAATATGTATGATAGTATAAACATTTTTTATGGAAAATAAGATAATATAGTAGCCATTGTTCATCTTCGCTTATTTGGTTCAGAATGTCTTGTAATACTTTCATTCTCTTGAGTGGTTTTATTCTATTTTGTTACGTTTGACATTATTGTGTATAAAGCTAAGCGCAATTATTTCAAAGAAAGAGACATTATGATAGCTGCTGTTAATATCCAATTGTCTTGTAAAGTGCTGTGTTGCTTACATTGTTCTGTTCTGATCTGCTTAGATCTGTCCTCTTTTATTCTCTTTAAAAAAAAAAGAATTGTAAAATAGATCCTTCATGTCCCCTCTCCCAGTTTCCCTGCTGTGTGGCCTTGAAAAAGTAACTGAACCTCTCTGGGCTATAGTAAAATGAATAACAAAACACTTAGTTCATGGGGTTGTTTATTGAGTACTTCATATGTTCAGGCTCCATTCTCAATGTTTTGCTATATATTAATTTATTTTTCACCCCAAAGTTTTTGAAGGCAGGAAATATATATTTTTTCAAGATAGGTAATAGTAATGATTTCATTTTATCTGAGATATAGAGGCACAGAGAAGGCAAATAACGCACCGGGTCTCATTTTATAAAGCAGGAAACAGATTAGAGAGGTTAACTAACTTGATTGCATAGGTGATAAAGGATAGAGCTGAAGTTTGTATTTTGACTGTGTGACTCTAGTCTACATCATATTGCTTTCACTTTTCCTTTCTTCCTACACTAATTTATCATCTTTCTGTAAGTAACTGCAGTTTTGATAAAATAATAATAAGGTCAATAATAATTAATAATAAGGTCAATAGTAAGTTGAAGTAAACTGGATTTTATACAGTTTTGTTGAACGTTAACAAAATGAATAAACACAGGTACTGTCTCCTCTGTAGAACAAGGAGGTGTGGGCTGTCTTTCGATTACAGCAAACTGCTCCCAAATCATGCAGCTGTGCTCTGGATCCCTTGGTGAGAAGCATAGGGTCTGATCTAGTCCAACCTCTGCTTCTTGTTTGATAAGAGATCAATATAACTTCTGGCAAAAAACTTTTTTCTTTCCTTTTTTTTGGGGGGGTGATATTGCAGATTGAAACTGGGGTGTTTGCACTAAGTTGTAATCTCTGTTTCTTTTAAAAATGTTTTTTAGAGTTTTGAAACAAGGTCTTGCTAAGTCCCTGAGTTGCCTAGGTTCAAACTTGTGATCCTCCTACCTCAGTCTTCCAAAATGCGAGGACCTGTCCTACTTTTAAGAATATTCCAAGGTTGAATTTATCGTCTCTCCCCATTTTTGTTAAGCTTCTTTTAGTATTTAGATAAATTGATTCTTTAACATTAATGAAAACCTATATCATTTGCTTATATTCATTATTCCTTTCTGAGACTCCTTTAGTTAAATATGTATTATTTTGTAGTATGTCTTATGGTTAACACCTAATGTATCTGAATATTTTTAGTAAAAACTTATAAAATATTCTTAACTTTTATATATAAAATGTCTTATATTCCTGTCTCAGAAAAACAAACAAAAAAAGAGAAAGCGAGCAAGCGAGGGTTGTAGCTCAGTGCAAAGTCCCTGGTTTCAGTACCTAATACCAACAAAACAAAACAACACAAAACAAACAATGCAAAATAACAAACCAAACAAAACTGCACAACCATGTTGCCTATATTTAATTTTGGTTTTTCTATGATTTCTTTTCTATTTATTGAGTTAGAATTCACGTAACACAAACCTACTTTTATTTTTATTATATTTTTAACCTGCTTTTTATTTTTGAGGACTATTTTTTCCTCTGAAAAGCAGGGTCTGCCAGGTGTTTCAAAGCTCTTCCCTCAGGTGAGGGGCCAGGATTTTGTTGCTGGTGCTGAGAGAAAACCCACATTGTATCCTGGCCCTGAGACTGGCAGCTGTCACTTGGTGTGGCAGAGATACTGTTTTGTGACATCTTATTTAACCTTATACCTTTCTTCTGCTGCTTTTGCCATAATAAAACAAGTAAACAAGTGGAAAACAGAGCCTAATCCTGAACACAGTACTTCAAACAATATGGGGTTGCTTTTTGCTTTCATTGTCTACTCTTACATATCTCTGTAGTATTCCCATTTTTGATTTAACTTATGGTTTGTGGGGATTTCCAGATTATGTTCTTTTTTATTGATTGGTTTTATTTTCCTTTCCCCATGATGACAGGTATACTATTTCCTTGTATTTTGCAATTTTAGGCACTATGCTAGATTCTTTATTAGACACCTCATTAACCTTGGCAGAAAGTTATTTGTTACTGGAATTTTACAAATGATGAAAGTAAGTCCTACCTAATGACTAAGGGCTGCCATGGCTATGCCCAAGTGCTCAGTTTTTTAAATCTCAGGTTCAATGCTGCCTGTCATTAGTTCAAAAAACTTGATCTCTGCATTAATGAATTTAATTTTCTTGGGAAGAAAAGTTTTGAGAGAGATAGAACTATAAAGATAGAGTTGTATTGGCATTATTTTAGATTTTATACTTTATGTATTATATGTAATATATATTATTTCACAGTATATATTATATATATACTGTGTATATATTTTTGAAATAGCACATACACATATATATGTACATATGAAATAGTAATACATTCACATGGTTTAGAAAACATAAAATAGTATATACAATGAGAAGCCTCTTTCTTGTTCTTAAATCCAGTGGTCCAGTTCTTAGCCTCCCAAATGGGAAAGGATGAATAGCGGTTACTAATTTCTTCTGTATTTGTCCATATACTTTTCTTTGCATATATAAGCAAATGTAAATATATAATCCTTTCTCTTGACCTTCTTTTAAAAAAATGGTAGCATTCTAGGTGTGCTATCTGTGTATTATATTTTCATTCTGATCAATAGAGACAGAACTTCATTTGTTTATAGAGCGATTAATTTCAAATAAATTTCAGGTCTACTGGAAGTAAACACATATTCTCACAAAAACATTTACAGCCATGTTCAGAGCATTATTCATAATAACCCAAAATTGAAACAACCCAATTATCTGTATAGCATAGTCATATAATGGTGTATTGTTTGCCAATGAATGAAAAGGAGTGAAGTACTGCTACAAATTGTGATGTAGATAAACTTTGTGAACATGCTAAGTAAAAGAAACCAGTCACAGAAGACTATGTATTCTGTGGTTTCTAGTATATAAAATAACCAGAATAGGAATTGAAAGTAATTAGTGGTTTCCACGGGTTTAGGGGAGGAGTGGAGAGGGAAATGAGTGACTGTTTTGGGCATGGGGTTTCCCCTTGAGATGATGAAGATGGTTTAAGGTTAATATTAGGGTTACACAACCCTATGAGTTTCTAAAATCCACTGAATTGTAAGCTTTAAAAGAGTGAATTTTATGGTATGTGATTGTGTCTCAGTAAATCTGTTATTAAAATTTCTTATAAAGTTTAACTTTTGCTTCTCATCCTGTCAGTCGTTTTCATTCAAATACTTTAGCCTTCAATAACTGGACAGTTATAATCTAGAGATTTCTAATTTTGCTTGTCTCACTTGTGGTGGATTGACAACTGGTGTCCCACTGATACAGACTTTCTAGCTTGAATCACTGACTTTTGGACCTTCCTAGCACAGATCCTTGATATAGACTTGGATGAGACAGTGTAGTGGGCTGTAGGCCTCCATTTGGATGCATGGAGGTCATTGCCATGAGCTCTAGGTCTTCAGTTGGACTCATGTAGGACATTGTTGTGGAATCCAAGCCCTCAACTGGATTCTTTGGGTCTCTACTGTGTGGACAGATTTCCTGTACTCTTGCATTTGACCCTTTGGGTGAATATTATAAAATAATCTTAGAAATTGTGTGTCTTGTATTAAATCTTTTCCTTGTAAACCCTGAGTACAACACTGTATACATGCTTTGGGTTTATTAGTAGACCATGTATAATTAGTGTGTGTGGCTTCTCCTGGACCATTCATGCATGCAGTGTAGTGCAACATTCTGTTTGGTCTGTAACCCTGTCTGCACTGCTATTGTTCTATAAGAAACCGTTTCTCAGGTTCAGTGAAATGTAGCATCTTTTATGGTTATAACTCAATTTAGAACTGTCAGGCTACCTTTAATTATAGAAGCTATTCACAATTATTAATGCATTTGCAACTTTTAGCTGAACCAACTCTGTTCCTATTAACATACTTTCTTCCTGTTCCAAATATGAATTGTCCTCTGTCCAAGTCTGCCATTTGTCTTGGGCAGCCTCTGTGAGGGATTGGAGCTGGGCAAATGCAGTGGTTTTCCTATCTTCTTTCTTTTTGCTAAATACTTTTTTTTTTTTTTTAGTGATAGTGGCTTTTCCCAAACACTGCTACTTCTGGGTCTTGTATATTAATCCCTTGTTTTTTACCTTAAATAGGAATAAAAGGTGAAGAGGAGGAAAACTCGTGATAAACTGTTCTAGAGTTCCTTCTAACAACTGTTTTTCTCTTTCTTTAATCCTTTTACCTCAAATGTGGGGAGAGAGCTTTTTGGCAGAATTTAAAAGTATGTATTCATTTTTCTGGAAGAAATGATTTCTTAAAATGAAATGTAAAATAAAAGTGAATGTCAGAATTACCTCATGTATTCATACCATTTTGTGTGCTTATTTTTCAGCTCTCTTATAGGCTTATTTTCCCTGTAACCAGCATTTATGGCTCAATATTTACAGCCTGTAAGATTCTTGAAGTCATGAGCGAAGAGTCTTCAGCCAGTGATTGGTTGGCTTCAGTGGAGTCCTTGCTCCCTGTTACTACCGTGGTCCCTCCACATATTTGTCTTCTGCTAGCTTACCTCCTTGTTGATGATCAAGGACCAAATCTTCACCAGATATTGAAGGTCATCACAGAATTAGCTCAAGCAGATTCCTCACAGGTAAATCAAGGAGATAATGGAACTTAAGGGGCTTAAGTATTGGAATTAGTAGATTGTTTTTACATAGTGGATTATGTTTATCAGAGTTTTAAATTATGCCATAGTTTGATTTGTTTCTTTGGTTTTTTTCCCTTCTATCTTTATTGTCTCAATTTATTTTTTCTACTTACTCTGAGTGGATGTATAATTAATGATAAAAATATTTCCTTAATGAAAGGAAAGAAAATCTACATATGATGCTATTCTGGTTCTTCCCTTTTTTTGGTGGATTTTTTCATTTGTAATGATTTTTCTAACTTTTGCAATCTATTGCAATATGCATATCTTTAATAATTCTAATTTTGATCTTTTAAAGTAGACTAAGATTAATTCAGGATAAAGCTGCCTATGCAACATTTTATAATTTGATCCTGTCTTCACTTAAGTCATTTAATACACCAAAAATACTGGTTTATCACTGCGTGTGGGACTAATCTATATGCAGGGATGTGCATGTGAATAATCTTTCTTCCCATCTGCACAGGACTTGACTGTAAGAAGAAAGCAGTTAGAAACTAAGGACACTCCCTGCCTCCCTTTTAGACTAATTATATATTTAGCATAGACTTCCGTGGACAATCTTCCCACCCCCTAATCCCTGATCACTGGATAGAAACTCTAGAATGTATTTCCAGTAAGGTGAAGCTAATGCATTTGAAATCCCTTTCTATACCCAACTTGTCATACTCTTTCCTATTTGTCAAGTAACCAAATGCTGATGTCTCACAAAAATTTTTAACTCTGATCAGTCCTCTTTTGTTCTGATTCTCTAAATGGATCTGCAATATGCTCAGAATATCTTGATTTCATGGTACATGCATAACGTGCATCAATTCAGCTGGCTTTTTTCTTTATTTTTCCTTTCACATTCTGATTCCACTTCTAATCAGTGTTTTATTTTGGTGGTAACACCTTATAGGATAATCTCTTTTGAGTAATTGTAGGATAATCTCCTTTGAATAATTGATGCACAGGTAATGCCTAGAGATTGTCTGAAGAAGGATCTCTTGAAATAACACAGTGGATTACCTTATCCGTGTGTTCTACTGATATATAAAGTATATGTCACAGCAGTTCTGTTCTCTGTCTATCAATGCATTTGGTCTTTGAAATTTAAGATTGATGCTTTTGGTTATAAGTATCTGAAACTCACCTTAAGTTACCTTAAGTGGTTTTTATTAGCTATAATACTTAGATCAGTTATGGTCCAGACAGTGCCTGGAAGGTACAGGTTCTTTCTTCCCTCTGTGAAATAGTCATTAGTCCAAAGTCTTGTAACCTTGTCTTCACAAGCCAAAAGGAAGAGAGATGCAGAGAATATTCAGATTGACCTTGCTTGAGTCATGTGCCCACACTGGACCAACTGTCATGCTGGGATAATGAGACAATTTTGATCAGACATCCTCAATAGAATGGAAATGGGGGGAAGTATCAGTGCCCTAAAGTTTTCTACGCCACCAGGTTCATGTGGAATGAGGTTAGGAGAATTCCCCAAATGAAAAATTATTTCCTGGTATTAAAGTGAAAATGTATTAAGTAGGTGAAAATGTAGAGCAGAACCTCCCAAACCATATTCCAGGGAGCGTGCCATAATGTGGCAGGTGTGCTGAGATAGCATCCCCCTGTAGCCTGGTAGTACAAAGGTGGTTGTTTCAGCTTAGGCTGCCAGAAGGCCACTTGGTGTTTCATTTATTTACCCTAGAATTCTTACAAGCACTGTTTCTCCTGTGTATGATGAAATAGCCTAGGAAGCATTAAAATGGCCACCAATTTTATTTCATAAATATTTATTAGGCAGTACTATAAATTGAACTCAATAGGCTGCATTTCTGTTGATTATTTTTTGGATACTTTCAAAAGAAATAAGAAACATATTCAGTGTCATTGTGCTTCTGAGATGACTGGCTTCTGAGATGACTGTGCTTCTGAGAAGACTGGAAATGTTTAAATGTAGTTACTCAAAATTTTGTGTCAATACAGGCACTATCATTGGAATTTAGAAGTGTTTTAAAAAGTGTTGGAAAAGGGCAAAAGAAGTGTCTTAGAAATAGAGCATAGTCACCCTCTGTCATTTTTTCTTATGAAGTATCTTTATTATATAGTTTTACTAGCCTTTCCATATAAGGTAAAGCAATAAAAAAGTACTCAATGTTATATTTGGAAAAAACAAGTTTCCTATACATGTCAGACTAGATTCAATTGAAATGTATTAAAGTTGTGAGTTACTATTGATTCTTTCTCATTTAGTTGATGAGATTATATAAAACGTGTCTGTGTTTCTTGTGGATTAGTCTTTATGACCTTATTAAAAGAAGAGCAGTCATTGGCTCAAATTCAAGGCGGAGTTCATATGAAAGAAAATTTTTAGGAGGAGTTCATATGAAAGAAAATTTTTAGATAGTAGTAAGGTTAAGTCAGTAGTTAAGATTAGGAATTTCAAGGCTCTCTTTCATCTCCGTTTGGTGGTCACCTAATGGCTATAGTAGGAGTCTATCATCTACAGTATGTTTAGGTACTGTGGTTCAGTGGTATCTTGACTTATTGGAAGAATTGTGCGATAAGGTCTTGTGAGAGAAAATATTTAACAAGTTTGAAAGAAATGAACCATTTATGAAGTATGTATTTGCACTTTTGTTGTTCTGTTATTAATTCTAACTGGCACTACTAAGCATTTACTTTTCAGTAGTACTAATTAATAGTAATGCAAATGATTAATATCCACTGATAATACTATATTAGTGTTCTAGGAAAAAGTGACTTAAAAATGTGATTTTTGTTACTTCTTAATTTACCATGTGGTTTGATGGCTCCCTTCCCCAGTGGGAGTTTTCATCCTTAGTCTCTGTAATTCCCTTAGTTTTATTACATTTAGGGTTATTTAAGACATTGAAGGTTAAGTGGCCTGCAGGGAACCTGAGCTTATGAGTACCATTTTAAGGTTAACTAGATACATATGATGGTGCTAAAATAACTAGTTACCCAAAGCCATGGCAATATAAATTAACACTTGAAAGAAAAATAAGGAAGTTTTTTTCCCTATGTGTAGAAATTCTATCAGCAGTTATTAATAATCCTTATAACTAGTTTGCTTGCTTCATCTCTCCCTCCCTCCTTCTTTCTCCCTTTCTCCTTCTTTCTCTCATTCCCTGTCTGTGTCTGTCTGTCTGTCTCTTTCATTTTGACATGATCTCGCTATATAGTTCAGAATAGCTTTGAGCTTGCTATAATAGCCCAGGCTGGCCTTGAACTTGCAGTGATCCTCCTGCCTCAACCGCCTGAGTGCTGGAATTGTGGATCATGTGCCCACACTGGAGCAACTGTCCAGCTGGGATAATGAGGCACTTTGATCAGCCATCCTTGGTGGAATGGAAATGGGGTAAATGTCAACAAAAAAATGTAAATACATACTTCATATATGGTTCATATATGGTTTTTTATAGAAAACTATAAGCATCGTCAGGCATGGTGGCACAGCTCCAGACATTGTGAGACAGACTTTGCAGAAGAAACAAGCTCAAGTCAAGCAGCACTCAGTAAAAGTTCAGTGGTTTTATATTCTGCGAGTGAATGCCAAAGTGATCGGGGGAAAGATCTAAAAATGAGGATCTTGAGTGGATTTCCATGAAAGTCAATGAAAGCTTTAAACACATTATTTTTAAGAGGGACAGTCATGTAATAGTTTTCATTGATACTAAATGAGAGTTTTATGTCCTAAATTAGTGGGTCTTTTACCCCTAGAAAGAGCATTTGGTGGATTCGTGTGCTTTTTGATTATTTTAAAATAATAATTCCTGCCTTTCTGATACTGTGAGCAAAGTGACTTCCCTCGTGGGTTTTGATGTAAGTCATCCATGTTGCCTTCAGAGATGCTTAAGTGACTGAAGCTTGTGCCTTCATGGCTCATATACAGCAATGTCCAGCTAACCTTAATCTTTTCATTGTCAGAAAGATCTTTTCCTACCTCAGTGATTTGTTTAGGATCTGGCCACATCTGGTTTGAAATCAGTGGTAGGGAATGTTGAGCATAGGCTTTACTGAGTTAATTCAGGTTAATGTGGATTTCCCAGCCTAATGAGGACTTTTCTGAATCTTAATTTATGGCCCTTTCAAGGGCATTATCAAGTCAGAGTTTGAACTCTCAGCCAATGACTGACCCACCTGTGTAACATGACGGTGGACAGTTAGGAAATGTCGGAGACTGGTATTCCCTCCTTGGAGAAGTTAATGATCATCAGTTGATCCACAAATAGTGACTGACCTGCTTCCTCCTGTGTGTATACCTGTGCAGTGACATCGCACTTGTTCAGAAGTGTGTCTGGCTCTATGATCTGCACTGTATACTTCAAATGCGTTCCTAGAAGGTAATAGCATTGCCTCTGTAGCACTTTTCTTATCCATTCCATATGCCTCATTGTACCTTACTTCTGATACTCTCAGCCAGAGCACTACTTTTAATTTCCCTTCCTGTCATTTCCTTTCTTTTTTGCCAACTCTCATCTTGACTTTCATAAATGGACCTCCCATAGTTACTCTGACAGCTTCTGTATCTACCTGGGACATATCAGATGCCTGGTAGTATGTCTTATAAATATATAGTAGAGAGGATTATCTGACTAATGGTTGTATTCTCTTTAGAAATAAGGCTACTTATTAAGGTTTTTAGCCCTGAGAAAGTATGTGTTTTTCCTGTTTCTACCTATGTATGAGTAAAGGTCTGTGGCAAGATTAAGTACTTAGAATAGAAGATAGTAGAGGGGACAGATGGAGGTTAGATGCAAAACATAACTAGATAGGAAAAATAAGTTCTAGCATTCTATAGCTCAATAGGATGACTATAGTTCATAACAATTTATTATATATTTTATAAATAACTGTAAGTGAGGGGTCTAAGGGTTCCCAACATAAAGGATAAATGCTTAAGGGGAAGGAAATGTTAATTAATTTATTTATGTATTGTATACATATATGAAATTGTCACAAGTAACCTATAAATATGTACAATTATGTGTCAGTTAAAAATGTAAAAATATTTAATATCTGAACTGAATAATAACCAGGGAAATTACTAATTTTTAGGTGGGCTGAGATAATTTGGTATCTTGTCAGTGGAATAACTCTAATACTATGTGTAAGGCATATCAGTTTCTTTTTTATTAATTTTTAAAATGCACTGTGTTAAAGAGCACAAGTTTATACACTTTAGAGAATGCTGACTGATATGTAAAATATAAAATTGTACATGTTACCAACTGATCAAACTTTCCCTGTCCCTCCACCCTGACTACATTGTATTCTCAGCATCTATGAGATCAGCTATTTTAGGTTTCACATGAATGAAGTCAGGTGGTAACAAGCTCATAAATTTGACTTTAGATAACCACAGATTCCATCTGTAAAACTTATTCTCACTGATGGATTTAAAAAAGTGCCTTTTTTCAGACACTTTGGTAACCACTTAACCTTTTCTTGTGTAGGAGTAATAATACTTGTATTTGTTTATTTTATTTTATATTTATTTCCATTTTATAGCTCCGAGATCTTTTATTTCTCTTTTGAATTTTGGTTGTCAACTCTAGATCTCGTTTAGTGAAAGTGAGTGCAGTCTTTGATAATTTTATTTTTTCTCTTGTAATGTTTTCTGGGCTTAATTTTTTCCATTTGTAAAAGTGTACACATTTGAGCCATTAAAAATCACTTATATGGGCAGGTTCATGGTCCATGACTTTTTGGTTTTTTCAGAGTCATTTATTACCAAATAGTTAAGTTGACTATAGGAGTAGAATCCTATGATGGTTCTACTAGGGGTCATAAGCCATATTTTAACATGGAAAATGAATAGAAAATGTGTGAAATTTAATGGTCTGTAAGTTACTGCTGTGAGAAAATATATTCCATAAAAGAAGTTGCACAAAGAGTCTTTGGACACTTTGCACTCTGTTCTATTGTCACTGAGCTCTATGAATTTGTACCCCCTGAAGTTAGTCTGCTTCCTGTGTTCTTCAACCAGCAAAAAAGGAGGCAAAATGTACAATACTTTTAATAAAAACCTTTAGAGATAGGAAGTGTTGAACTACTGTTCCCTGGTAGCCAAAATGTCTAGAGAAAAATTAGGATGAACCTATTGGCATGCAACAGTTAGACAAAGGGAATGACAGATCAAAATACAAGCACAAGATGCAGCTACCCACCTTCTGTGGCAGTATGTTTATTTTTTCTTTAAACACCCTTTGTAGATAGCTGTAGAATAAAATGTTTTTAACTGGCACTTGAGTCCTTTTATGTTTTTCTGATTGTATGCAGGAAACCAAGAGTTTATAGTCAAGGAAGCAGTTCTGTGTCAATTTCCTGCCATTCCTAGGTATTAATATTGGGCAGAGTTACTTCTGATAAATCTGTAAATTAGAAATTACTAGAATTGTTATTGAAGGAAAGTTAGATTGTGGTTTTTCAGTTCAGCCCATATTATCGTTATCTGCTAGCTTACTAATATGCATACTGAAACAAAATGCTCTGAGCAGTGAACATGGGAAAGGATGGGGGTGGGGTTTGATGAGGAAGGGTTCATTACTGCATTCAGAGCAGTGGAGTCTGCTTCCCTCTTATTCTCAGGCACCAGTAGGTTTGTCTTTTGGCTAAAACTCTCAGAGCATTGGTCTTCTAGTGTTGTGGAAAGACTCCTAATAGGAGAGTCAGAGAAGACCGTGCTACTTTGAACTTTATTATAGGCACAATGAATTGTGCTCAAAAGGAAATTATGCTGAAGTATACTGTTGCCAGAAGAAAATTTTTATTTAGTCAGTGAAGAAGGAAGGATGAAGGGAAGTTTTTGTTCTCTGCCTTCGTATATCATGGCAAGTATGCTAATGTGGGCCTGCCAGCTGACACACCTCACCATGCTTAGAGCTTCAAATCAGATGAGAGTCTTATTTAAGGAAACATTTCTTTGTATTGCAGAAGCAACCTATGCTAGCTTCTTAAAAAACAAATTGGCCTTGATTCATAAATATCAATGGATAAACAAGACTTATCAGATAATGAGAAAAATAAAAATTATAAACATAATTATATATATCCTTATCTATCTACAGATAGATACATACAATTTGTGTGTGTGCACACATGTGCTTATGACTAAAAACAGGCTCTCACATATGTGAGGTAAGCACGTACAACCCCAACAGCCACTATGTGTATTTGTGTCATGCAGAACTAATGTTGTGAGAAAGAAACATCTGAGAACTACAGTTTCTAGAAATTAAATATATGATTGCCACAGTAGATATATGATACCTAGATTAGAGTTACAGAATGTTCTAATACATTTTTAGAATATAGAGTAAAAAGGTGAAAATTGGGAAAAAGTGAAGGGATTGATGATTAATTGTAGTTTTCTAAAATCTGTCCAACAAGAAATCCAGGATGGAGGAATCTGAGAGTAAAGAAGGACCAAAACGTAATATGTGACAGAAGACTCCTTTACTGAGCTGAAAAAGGACACCAGTTACAGATTGTTATGATCTCTAAAACCAAGCAGCACAAATGCCCAGAACTTTCAGGATAAAGAAAAAAGTCTTAAGAGATTTCAGAGAAGAGTGGGAAAAGAAAAACTTACTTAAAATTGTATTAACATTAGGTGTTTAATAGCAGCATACTGGGTACCAGAATACTTTGGAATACTGTCTTTCAGTTTCTCAGGGAAACAGTTTTGAACCTGCCATGTTCTTCGCCTTATTTTTCCTTTTACAAATAATGTCAATAAAGGGTTTTTTTTTTAAGATGTAGAAGTATTAAAGAATATAACTTGTCTGCTGATTTTATTGAAGTTGAGGATTCTCCAGAGTGTATTTCTGCAAAATAAAATATCAACCAAAGAAAGCAAAGAGAAATGTTGAATGATCATCAGAAAATATAGTAAATCTTATGGCAACTTGAAATAATTATTTACATAAAACTATGTAACTGTCTGGAACTAAAATCTTTGTTGTCTAAAACATGGGAAGCAGTACAGTGGGAAAGCCATCGTGGGCAGAGTGAGTAATACTATCATCAAGGATAGATAGATGAAATAGAATACAATATAAAAAGCCTTATGTAGACTAAACAGAGGTGTTTTATTCTATGATAAATGAGAAAAATTCCAAGTCAGCAAGTCCACTAAAAAAAAATCTGCATGATTTTTCTATTGCTCTGGAAGTTCAAACCATTATTAATTTATGAGGAAAAAAAAAAGCTTTATATAGATAAAAAGAGGAAAACTTCAAAGCTGTAAGTATTTAGATAGTAAATACAAAGAAATTTACTAAAAAGCTCCTGCTTTTAGAATGGATAGGATAGTTTAACAGAGTGGCCCAATATAAGATCATTGTATCAAACCAATTGATTTCTTTTCAAAAACAATAATTTGGAAAGGATTGGCAGTATATGGTTAGGTATTATTTATAAGCTGACCATAAAGTATAACTTGAACTATTAGAAATGTGTAAAAATTATTTGACAGATTTAATAATACTTTATTAAAACACATGATGGCTATGTATGATGCTTTAGATTGAAATTCATGTTACAGATACTGTATTGTATAATTGATTAATTTAAGGTTTAATGATCTTTTGATTGTAAGATATTTAGTTTGTTTGTTTTTTTGGTACCGGGGATTGAACTTACGACCTCGCGCTTGCCAGGCAGGTGCTTATGCCACTGAGCTAAACCCCCAACCCCATAAGATATTTAGTTTTGGTATTTCATGAATTGTTTTTAATTCTGGTTGATGCCAATAAGTTTCCTGTAGAAAGATACTTAATTAATAAGTTTTACTTACAGTGCTGCAGGTCTCAAAGTGGAGTGTTGGCAGTGTTTGCCAGCTTGATCAGTTTCTGAGCTCTGCTGATTAAGTCAGTTACAGGCCTTTGATAACTAGGTCAGTGCTTTGGAAGAATTTTTTATTTTGTAGTTCTTAGAATCTGGTGCTAGGGGCTGGGGATATAGCTCAGCATCACAAGTGCCTGCCTGGCAAATGCAAGTCCTGAGCCTGATTCCCTGTACCATAAAAAATTCTAGTGCTAAAAGTGCCAAATTACAAAAAGTGCCAAATTACAAAATATGGACATGAAAAAAAAAAGATCAGTCAAACAATGAAAACACAAACTGTTCTTTTTGATGAACTAACAGGTTAGTAAAATAGTTATCTTGTTTACATATTTTCCCTTTTTTTCTCCTTAAACATTGTTTACACATCTAGAAATTGCTTTCTGAACAAAGTAGTGTACATGCAATAACTGAAATTTACCTATGCTAATTATGTACCAGACAGTCTAATCATTTTATTGCATGTATTAACTAACTTATTGACTATACACAGCCTTTTGAGTTTGGTACTGCTATTTTTATGCACTGAGGAATAAAATTTGAGTACCTTCCCTCATAGGTTACACAGTTAATATTTGGTGGAGTTTGAGTTTGTGCTCTTACCCAGTATGCTCTACTATTTCTCAACCAGTTTTAGTTAAACCAGTTATTGTTAATTTTTGAACCAGAATGATCTAGTAAATTGCAGAGGAAAAAAACCTTGCATTTGTTGGAAATGTCAGATCTTCAGTCCTGCATGATTATTTTGCTTCTATCATACTTGCTTACATTGATTTTTTATTAGATAGATCTCTTAAATAGAATCCATGTACAATTACAGAACCTTGACTCCTGTAAGTGCACAGCAAAAGGAAGAGATTGGGAAGGTCCAAGTGAATCTGTATCCAAAGCATGCTTACTTGGAATTATTGCCTAATGGTTGAAAGTCATTCTTTTGTATATTTTTTTCCTTTTTTTAAATTTTTAAAAATGAGCTGAGGATTTAAAAAATGAGCTAAGTGGCTCAAGTGCTTGCCAGGTAAGTGAAAGGTTGTGTGAGTTCAATCCCCGGTACCAAAAAAAAAAAAAAAAGAATAAAAATGATGTTACAGAATTTCAAAACAAAATAATAGGCCAGGTGCGATGATGCATGCCTGTAATCCCAACACTCGGGAGGCTGAGGCAGAAGGATCGTTGCAATTTTGAGACCAGCCTGGGCTACAAAGTGAGCTCAAAGCCAGCCTGAACTGCATAGTGAGACCCTGTCTCAAAAAGACAAACAAACAAATACCCACAAAATAATAGGAGATTAACACTGGTTAATATACTGCATATTATCATCTTCAAAGTAGTTGTTCAAATTACAAAATATGGACATGAAAAAAAAAAGATCAGTCAAACAATGAAAACACAAACTGTTCTTTTTGATGAACTAACAGGTTAGTAAAATAGTTATCTTGTTTACATATTTTCCCTTTTTTTCTCCTTTCCCCATCCCAGTTTTCTTTCCTTTAAAATAGTTTCTTTCCCTTTCCCAATATTTATTGTATAATGTTCATAATTAGAAGATTCTGAAATTAAGGACACTTTTTTAGTAAACAGAAAGATTTTTGTATTGTTTGAAAAAATATTATGGGATGTTTAGAAAATTATATTTTGTTTACTTGGCTTAGTCACTGAAAAAGTTTCACAAGTGATACTATCAATTTGGGCTCTTGAAGGGGTGTGAAGTCGTTCAGTTAATATTGATGGAAGACCTTTTTGGGATACATAACCAACTGAAACTTTGTATAAAAAAGAGAATTACTGAGTCATTTATGGCATAAATGTACTCTGTGCTAAGTGTTATGATGCTGGAAAACACAGGGTGTTATGCAACCCTAGAAAAGGCCAGGTAATCTTACAAAAGACCAGCTGAAGCTGGCAAGGGTAGTTGCTAGAGAAATACAAGTTCTTTGAAATGCACTAGAAGAAATATATTGCCTGTTTCCATCACCTAGGGAATTTAGAAGAATTTTTGTACATGACATGTGATTCCCTTTTGTTGAGGAAATGGTGGAAAATATTTCTGGTCAATTCTGGAATAGTTTTTATGTTTGTGAACCATAGTTACACTAGCAGACCTTTCTGTAATATTTCAGACTTAATTTTCTTATCAGGGAGTCGAAGAGAGTTAGCAACCCAGAGTCACAATTATAGCTACCATACCTGTCACTGAGATGTTGGGTCGTGATTTGGGGGAAAGCTCAATTCCAGATCTCTTAAAGTTGTGTAACTTCTTTGGGAGAAGTCTTGAAACTTTTGCTATCCCTTGGGCTGTTAACCATACTGGGCTTCTATCCCACCAGTGACAATTTTGAACATTTCCTGATAGATAATATTATAAAGTCATGCCAGTTTTTCAGAATAGTTAATATAAAGAAGTTGGATTTTCTGAAATCAGTTGGTTTCAAAAGGGCAAGCATAGCTACAAGTTAAAGTGGAGCCAGACATAAAGACTTGGAATGATTCCTGTATTGCAGGCTTATGGTGTATTGGTTGGACTTTTGGAGACCATGTGTCTCCAAAAAAGTCTTTCATGTTTGCTTGCTACTATCCTGTGGGAATGGATCACTTCTGCATTTAAGATGATTTGTATGCTTTTCCCTCTGTCTCAACAGAAAGGAAGCATATAAAAATATTTGTAACCTGAATTTATCACAAAGCATCAAACAACACTAAAATTGACTGAGATTAATAAGGACAAAGTAGCATTGTAAAGTGTCATAAAGTTATCATGAATATAAACTATCTCCAAAGGAAATTTTTGAGAAGATACAATTAGATTTAGAATTCATAAGAGGAATTTTTTAATGGAAACTGTATCTCATATATTTTTGCCGCACAGTAACATTGGACAGGTTCTGGATTTTGTTGACTGGTTGAATTAACACATACATTTATTAGATAAACCTGTGTTATTGTTAGATAAATCTACTTATTTTTATTAGGTAAATCTAGAAACACTACTCTGTTTTCCATATTGTCATGTGTCTATAAACTGATAGAGCATTGGGAGTCTAGGGACAGTTTTAGATTGAGGTTCTATTACAGTAAAATCTTATTAAATGAACCCTATTAATTTAGGGCTTAGGGTAATTTGGAGTTAAAACATAAGCTTGTGTTGAAGCTACTGTTTTAGGCAGTTTGGATTTACTCATTTACATTAGTACAATGAATGTGCCAATTTAAAAAGATCAGATTATCTACTCATTAAGACACCAGCGGGGACTCGTACTGGGAAACACGTGGCAAATTAGTTCATTATAGTATATATGTAAAAGTAAGAGAATTTTATTTCTTTAGCATTTTTGCTTCATACTGTCTTGCCTACCTTCATTATTTCTAGTAGTCTGAATTATTGTTAATTATAATTATGTTGGTGACATTTTACTCTGTTTTCTTAGTGTAAAATTTTATTCAATTTTTAATGGTAGAGGTGTAGCTTGATCTGTGTTAAGTGCAATAATCATTCAACTTGAAATGCTGTGGATCCATGTTTTTATTAGGTCTCATTTTATTTATTAAGTATTTTCAAGTCATTTAATTGCTCTATATATGTTTATTGCAAACCTCCTATAGTAGGTGTTGGGAATGCTAAAATGAAAGGATATAGTCTCTACCTTCAAGAAGGGCAGGACATGGTGGAATATCAGAGGCATCAAAATTACTCTTTTGTACAGTGCCACTGTGGAGGTGTGTAAGTGCCCCTGCAACCTAGATTAGGGGCTCATACTTTGCACTGAAGCTAAGGCGAAAGAGAAAACATCTGAAGCAGAATAAGGAATTTATGTAAAGATACTGATGTGGCAGGTCACAATGAGGTGACCAAAAAGTGTAAGTCATTCTGTTAAACTGCAATATAGGATGAGGGAAGTTATTCTTGGAATTTAGACAGGTGTTTAAAAGCAAGGTCTTAAAGAACCTTGCAGTCAGGCAAGAAATGAGAATTTAAAGTACTAGTGGAGATGAAGTTACATAGCAAGATGTTAAAATAGAAGTTTTGGTGGAGTCTTTGATACACTAAAGTAAAAGAAGACCTAGCAGAACTTGTAGTGTGGTAGGAATAAACCTGCATATGTAAGAACTATCATTTTAATGGTGCACAAGTTAGGATATGAGATGCTAGGTGAAGAGAAGTAGGAGGATTCATGGGAGAAAATTGTTGGAAAACTATGAGTGCCACAAGTTTCATCTCCTTATCTCAAACCTAGTGATAGGGATTCAGCCTACTCCCTACCTCATGCCTCCCTTCCCCTCACTAGTTCCTCTTAACATGTGTCCCCTCCAGGTAGGATGGGACACAGTTAGAATGAGTAAATGTGGTGAATTGGACATTGTCGGGAAAATCTAGAAGTGAGTGCTGCAGAGTTAGAATTGGCTTATATGCCTAGAATTTGTAAAACCAGAAGACATGTTAGCATTTCCCATAGCAGAATGTGGGCAGCAAGAGAACTTCAGTGGGATTGTCCTAGGTCTTGTGGAGCTGTTTAGTGGGCTGTGCAGGCCTCTACTAAAAGAATCAGGACTCCCAGAGGCTGGGGGACAATTGAACCAGAAGAGTGTGTCTCACCTGCATTCAAGGCCTAAAGAGAAGCTAATCTGGTAGGTTTGGACTGATTATCATGTAAAAGAATCCCTGCAGGACACCCCAGCACTATAGTGGAGGAGTGAGATGATACTGTTTCCCAGGGGAGCCTGTGCTGACACAGAGATGAGTGGAGGTAGGTGGGGAGTCAAGCTTATCAGCATCAATTAAAAGTTGTAAGGTTGAGGGAACCTGTAAGAATTCCATCACACATTGCTGTAGCCTTTTGTTAGGGAAATTCTGGATTTACCCTTTGTAATGTCATGGAAAGGAGAAATGTGTAGATATTCCTAGGTTTAGTCTTCTATGGACATTTGATGCTGCTGACCATTTATGGTAATTGACATCACAAGATGGTCAGCCTATTTCACACCTTTACCTTTGGCTTTCACTTTTTTTTATGCTTTGCTAAGGTTTACAAAATTTACTTTGGCTAAAGCTTTTCTCAGCAATATCAGGCAGTCTGTATAATTAGTGGTGCATTGCTGAAATATTAAAAAGCATAGAAGTTGCAGTAATCAAGTATGATCTTTCTGTCATTTTTCTTGTTTTTCCCTTTTTGAGATTTTAGTGAAATTTCACTTATATAGGAAAAAAAAAGAGCCTTGTGGAGAATCCTTGGTGCTTGTTTTATAGCACTCAGTAAGCATTTGAAGCCAGGGAGGGCTCAGGCAGTGGTCTGCAAAGTGCCAAAGAAATCCTGGGAATCTTTTTTGAAACAGTAGAAAAATGAAGAATCATACATGCATGTATTAGGTTCTCTTAAATCAAACTCTAGCTGAAGTTGTGGTGACACATGCTGTTCATGAGAGACTTAATACAGTCCTTCTAATCGGATGAATTGTCTTGTTGTGCAAAAACTGTTATTACACTGTGTGTGAAACCAACCATGCTGCAGGGGGAAAAATTAAATCGCCTGACTGAGAGGTCACTTGTGAATAGTAACACAAGATCTATTACCGTTATTAGAGGCTCTGGAGGACATTCACCCTTTTATGGTCTTTCAACTGCTGGAATGAAATATTTTAGTGGTAAATGATGCCCGTCTGGGAATCCTCCTGAAGATTCATTCTTTGCTGTTTGTATGTAGAGAAAGTGTGAGAGACACAAGGAAAAAAAATTACATTATTCCTTTCAGATCGCTTAAAAATTTTACCTATTTTGATTTCTTATGATAGCAGTTGCCTTTAAATATTCCTCATTACACCGTTCTTAATCTGTGTCTGTTAAGACCACACTTGTCTTTTGTGACATGTCCTGCACATTCTGTAATCTTTTCTAAAGGGAAATTTATAATAACGTAAAAGCTCAGACACCAGAATAGCTGTGGTTTGTGCCAGAATTTCTATTAAGTACTTTAAGATAAATGAAGTGAAAAGCCTATCTGCTTATTTTGTTTATTTTAAAGGCCTTTAGTGCACCTATGGATTGTCATGTGGCTATGCACGGCAACTGTGCATGGTAAATATTTTAAGCTTTGTTTTCAGAAGTGAGTAAATAATATTGATCCAAGGTGATGTTCTCTAACACTGTTATTAAAGCAGGAACCAGAGGTCCCTTCCAGTAGATTATACTCATTATAATCTGTCAATCCATATATTATAGTTTATTACCACTGTGGAATTTTCTTTTTTTTTGCTAGATGTTTGAGGTTAGTTTTTGTGGGGAAAAGGGTGATGTCATGTAATCAGGAATAGCTTTGCAAATAATTTGATAAAAATTTTTTTGTTGTTAATTTAGAAGAACAATATCTCACTTTTTTCTTTTCCTGTTACTTGGTTTTTAACATCTTTTATTTTCTTCTCTTCTAAAGCTTTCTTACTTTATCAACCAAAAACTATGGATAGAGTGATACAAGTAGGCATATCAATTTTGTTGGATTTCATAGTGTCTGCTTTTGTTAAAAGTATTTTGATGGGGTTCATTAAAACATATCTGTTGAAATGAAGATTGTGAAGAAGGAGGAATAGAGGAGAGGGAATACATTGTCAGTAGGAATAATACATAGATATTTGAGTTTCACCTAGAAATAAAAATAATTTTGTAAAATGGTAGATAGAAACCCTTTGTCAGGTTGCTAATGAGAGGCTTGACCTAGCTGCTGCTACAGCAGCATCTTTGGGGATGATGAGAGATGCAAAATGCACTGTTGCTAGGCAACTCTCTTGGCTGCCTTTGGAGCAGGCTCATATGTGCTAAGAGCTAATGAATCCTCATGTCTGCTCTTTGAAACTGTTCAAAAGCCAGTGAAGACATACCCAGACATTTAGCATTCACAAGTACCTGAACCATTCTTGCTGTGTCATTTACTCATTAAAAATTAAGTTGACCATTTAGTGAGTCCTGCATATTGCTTTATTTTTTAAGGTGGGTCAAGGTTTGAATATAATAAGTATATTTTCACAAAGGAACCCAGTGAAGATGATTTACCTCTGATTGGTGCTGTTTAAATTATTGAATAACAAGGCTTATTTCTAATTTTAATGTCTTTTTTAATTTTAAAACTGGGATGTTCCTAAAGTCTGCCTCTTCAAGCCCCTTAGAAATTTGTAAATTGTACCACCTGCATCCCTTGTTCAGCCCACAGCCATTATCTCTGAAGATATTAGAAATCTGAAAGCTAAGAATGAATTTTGAAGGTGGCCTATCTACTGACCCCCACTTCCAAAAAAAAAAAAAGAAAAAATCCAGGACAATAACTATAAGATAAGCCACAAACCAAGATTATAGCCGGTTTGGGGTCATTCCTCCGTGTATTGAATAATGAATCTAAGTCAGTGGTGGCAAACCTGTGGCACACATGCTACAGTGGGCTGTTCTTTATCATTGAAAGCTCTAAAAGGATCACTGTCACTGACCTAAGTACTTTGAAGATCCCACCCAACCTGTAATAACCTCATAGTAGTGGCATTGCCAACCTCTGATTACCTCTCTGGGGTATTGTAAGGGTTAGGAAATTCTGTGCATGGTAAAATATTGTTAAGTTTTACACAGATGTAATTTTTATACATTTAATTTCAAATGACTACCTAAATTCAACATGAATTTTATCTTATTAGATTATTAGTTTTGAGCCAAGTTTCATAATAATTTTGTAAGACATGCTGTAATTATAGTGGGATTTATTTGTAACAGGCTTTAGCATATACTTGTTAATATTTTGGCTGCATCAACTTGTCATTCCTGTTAGCATCACAGCATCTACTATAACTATGCAATAGAAGACATTCAATAAAAATTATTTAAAGAAAGTTGTACACCTCCTGTACAGGCCACCTAAATTGTCCTATGTCTTGTAATATTTTAAAATAGATTCTTTTACAATTCCATAAATGTGTTTTTCATCTTTAAAATGAGAATTACAAAATGACTCATGTCATTAAATTCAGTATGTGCGTTAAATGAAATAATCCAGAGTATAGTATCCAATTTACAATCATGTTCGACAAAAGTTATGTATTATGAAAATTATAGTTGGTTTTTATCACTCATTTTATTCATTCCACAATTATTTGCTACCTTATGTTCCAGTGCTAGTCTGTTTAGCTAGATAGACATATTTCTTGCCCATATGGGGTTATCATCATCATGTATTCTACAAACACATTAAAAGAGAGACATTAACTGTTATCTGTGCTTGTGTGTCTGTTTAAAATTACATTTTGATGCAGAAAGGAGATAGAGAATAGTGCTCTTCAGTGGAAATAAAATGCAAGCTACATTGGTAGGTTTAAAATTCTGGTAGCTATAATCAATGTTAATGTTATTTTATTTAACAGTGTATCTGAAATATTTTAAAAAGTAACCAAAATAAAAGTTACTGAAATACATTTTTTTGTATGTGTTCTAAATCTGGTGTGTATTTTACCCTTATAGTACCTCTCAGCCAAGTCTAACTGCATTTTGAGAGTTCAGTCCAGTGCATCCTGAAATAAAGGTGTACACAAAGAGAAAGTCACAAACAGTACTTAGAGTATTCTTTGATTAGAAAGGTACAAACATTTACTCTGTTATCCTTTAAAATTGTTTATAATGATCGTAAATATTTCAGTATGGAAATAATTGGTTCAAGAAAGAGAAACATCTATAAGGTTCAGGAGGCAGGAAGAAGGAATACCTTGAAAAATAAGCTATCAGGGGGATCAGGAAGAAGTACCATCTGTCTTTGTTCCCTAGCATCAACTGTCGTCTTAGGACAGGAAATGTGCTCTCAGTCTCATTCTTCCACTGAGCCTTGCCTGGTTCTCTGTGTTCTACCCTTCTGCCTGCATCTCTCGGGTATTCCACTCCATTCCATTCCATTCCATTCCATTCCATTCCATTCCATTCCATTCCATTCCATTCCATTCCATTCTATTCTTCTTCGGTTTTTATCTTTTTGTAGTGAATGTTTGCAGTATATGATTACCTTCCTCTGATCACTTAAATTCCACTTTAGTCCCACCACTTACTGAAGTATTACTGAAAGTAATTTTAATAAAGTAACATTTTATTTTACTAAAGTAAAATTTTTTTTTTTTTTTGGTACTGGGGATCAAACTCATGACCTTGTGCTTGCCAGACAGGTGCTTACACCACTGAGCTAAACCCTCAGCCCCTCTAAAGTAATATTCTTTAAGTATATGTAAAGCATGTAAACATTGTAGTAGGTCATATGGCTGTCTCATCCATCTAGAAACCAAAACCACACACAGAGACACACACGGGCATTATGTTATACATGTTCCTGTGCCATTTATGTTTTTTATTCATCAATATGTTGTGACCATTTTCTACCAGATTATATAGATCTAGTTTATGGCTTTTGAAGACTCTTATATTCCACAATGTATCATTTTATACAGATACAGATACAGATAGAGATACAGATACAGATACAGATATAGATATAGATATAATGTTTCTATATTGATAGACATTTAGGTTTTGCCAGTGTCTTAGAGGCCTTTCTGGTCATCTCGGCTTTTTAGGACAGCATTATCTAGTAGAACATTCTACCATTGTACAAATGTTCTGTAATTGGTCCTGTCTCATATGGTAGAATCATTTGACTGTTAAACATTTGAAATTTGACTAGTTATGACTAAGGAATAGAAGTTCAAATGTTTTTTACTTTTAATTAATTTAAATTTTAATTCAAATAGCCATATGTGGCTGTTGCTTACTGTATTAGGCCATGGAATCTAAAATTGTTCCTTTCTGAATAATGAAAAAGTCACTATCTATATGGTCTATTTAGTATTTTGCACTTATCAAAGAGCATTTAAATGTTGCTTTCTTATTATATTATCATTTCTGTCCATAATAAGTATTTTTTTTTTAAATTTTTATTAAAGAAAAGAATGAAACAGAAAGAGGGTAGAAATAATACAAAATTTCAAAAAAAACCAAACCAAACCAAAACAAAAAAACAAAAATAATAACCAGTAAGAGATCACTAGTTGATAATTACATATTTTCCTCTTAGAAGTAGTTGTTCAAGTTGCAAAAGTAAAGCATACAAAGTGGACATTCAGACAGTGAGACTGCAATCAGTTCTGTTCATCTGTCCAACAAAAACAGTAATATGGTTATCAATCCTACACTTAAACATTCATGCAGTTATATCCTTTAGAATACTTTCTTGATAATAAGTATTTTCTTTGTGTTTAATCTTCACAGTTCAGTTTCACTTATTCAGTCAATAACAATAGAGATGATTCTATTCAATTCCAAATAATAGAATCAATAGTCTTCATTGTTATTAACTGCTTTAAAAAACTTTAGGTCAATGCTTTTTAATTTTTCTGTCCTTTTTCAATAGTGTAGCTTCATTCTGCATAGTAGTACTGATGAGTATAACATTCTAATCAGGTCATTTGTTTATCATTCATATAAACTGTGCCAGATATGATTAAAATATACTATAAATTTTTAAGAATTTAAAAGGTATATTGCCATTAGTCCCCCTCTGAATACTCTCCAGCAGTTGAAACACACTTATCCCATCATTCTTGCAACTCTCTGAAGCACTTCTGGAAATCCTTACTTACGAGTATTTTCTATGGGATGTGATAAAAAATATAATGAATGTGGAGAATAAATGTTAGGAAGTGGGAAGAACTTGTTCAGATGGGACTGGAGCGGGGGTAGGAGAAGGGAAGAAAGGAAGAAAAGATTAAAAAAACAAAGAATGGAAAGAAAAATGGAAATAAAACTTCTGTAAATGGGGGGGGATAATTTGAAGGAAGAGAAAGGAGAATGGGAAGAAAAAAAATTAAGATTTATTTTGTAAAGGTACAAATTCCCTATAATGAATGTGAGTACTATGTATGGCAAATATGTATTAATAAAAAAAAAAAGAAAAAAATACAGTGAATGCTGCTGACAAGTGCCTTCAAGTGGAAAGGCAGACTCCTACAAACATGACAGCATTTCCTCATTCACCTTCTTAACCAGATCTAGGATTGTGCAATGTTTGGATCATTCTCAAAGTAAAAGTGACTGTGAAGGGTAAATGATTTGAATTGCTTCAGGACATTAATGCAGTCACAGCCTAACTAAAGACACTCATGACTAAAATTGGACCCATAAATTTGAAATGGATCAAAGATCTAAATATTAAAATAGAAACATTAAATTTGCCAGAAGATAGGATAAGTAAAACTCTTGAAGACATTGGTGTAGGCAAAGACTTTATGAATAAAACTTTGATTACAGAGGAACTATCACACAGAGTTGACAACTTGCATCTCATCTTTTTGAAACACTTTTGCACAGCAACAAAAACCACCAACAGAGTGAAGAGACAACTCACAATGCAGGAAAAAATGTTTGTTAGCTGTTCCTCAGACAAAGGATTACTATGGAGAACATATAGAGAATAAAAAAAATCAGACCTCTCAGATTTAAAGACCCAATCCAAAAATGGGCATCTGAGGTGAATACACTTCTTAGATGAAGAAATACAAATAGCAAATAAATATATGAAAAAATGTTCAACATCACTGGTCATTTGAGAGATGCAAATGAAAACAACTCTGAGATTTGATCTCACCCTTTTTAAGAATGGCTATTATTAAGAAATCAATCAACAAAAATGCTGGAGGGGCTGTGGGGAAAAGGGAACCTTCTGTTATTGGTGGGAGTGTAGACTGGTGCAACCACTGTGGAAATCAGTGTGGAGATTTCCTCAAAAAGCTAGAATTGGAGGTCCCGTTCAACCAAGCTTTTTCCCTTCTGGGTATCTTTGCAGAAGAGTTAAAAACATTGTACCACAGCAATATATGTGCACCCATGTTTATAGCAGCATGGTTTATAATAGCTAAATTTTGGAAACAACCTAAATGCCCATCAACTGAGGAATGGATAAAAAAGATGTGGTCTTTTTATGTGATGGAATACTACTCAACCATAAAAAAGGAGAAATCAGAGACTTTTATAAGTAAATAGATGCAATTTGAGACCATACTCATAAGTGAAATAAATCAGACACACATATGCAAACATTGTGTTGTCTCTGTAGTGTGAGAAGCTGAAAGAGTAAGATCTAAAATGTATAACAGATAGTGTAAAATGGGGAGAAACTGTTCAAAAGGAATGAGAAACTGAAATGGGACAAAGAAAAGGAAGGGAAAAGGAAACAATACGTAAAAATATACAAGATAGTTATACTACTAATTTCTCTTAGTTCATTGAAAAATAGGTTTGTGATAATAGTGTTTGGACAACTAAATGCCTATATATCCTCTGTGTAACTAATTTGAAGATAACAATGTGCAATGTGTTAACCATTGTTACCCTTCTATTACCTTGTTTTGAAATTTTGTTTTGTTTTTTTTTCTCTTTAAAATAAAAAAGGTGCCAATCAGAGAGGACTTTCAGAACTTCTTCAGAAAGTGGCAAGGGCAATGGTCTAACTGTCTAACTGTGTCTAGAAACAGGGTGGGGTACTCTACGGGAGATTAATGACTATGTGTAATAAAAATTTTAAAAGTTACATGTTTACTGTATTTTCCAGTCACACTGCTAATGATTAATCTTTCATTTATCGCTAAATTAAGACCTTTTAAAAGGTCCGTATATTTTATACCTTCATGATATAAGATGTTACACTTATTTTAAATTTCAAAGTTTTTGTCATGAAAGAAGAAAAGTGAAAGCAGGCATGGTGGTTCACTCCTATAATTCCAGTACTTGGGAGGCTGAGGCAGGAGACTCATTTGCAAGTTCAAGACCAGCCTTGGCTACAAAGTGAGCCCCAGGCCATCCTGAACTGCATAGTAAGACCCTGTCTCAGAATAAAAAACAAACAAACAAACAAACAAACAAAAAAACAAGAAGAAAAGAAAAAAGAAAGAAAAGTAGAAAAGTAAGGCTTTGTAGTCATACTGTATACTGTGTCAACCTCTGTTGGCCATGTATTCTTTTTTTTTCCCCTTTGTATGGATTAGTGTCATATTTATTATTGTCTGTCTCACATAGTTTTTCATATCCTAATAAATGATTTCATTGTTTTGGGTTCTTTGAGTGATTTACTATTTATTTTATTGAAATCAAAAACATTGAATTTTTCTAGTTTTAATACTTGGTTGCTTCTGTAGATGAGTGTATTTAATTACGTCTCAGTATGGAGGGATTTACACATCTTCCAAATCTGATGTAAAACACATCATCAGCCACAGACCCAGCAGTAGAAGCTGTACCTAATTGAGATTGAAAAGCATACAGTATACATCACTTAGAGGACATTGACTTTTTTGTTGTTTTTTTTAACATTTATTTATTTTGGTTTATTTGAGACAAGATCTCACTATTAGTTTAGGTTAGGTTGGGTTCTTCCTCTTTTAATGTAGGCATTTATTGCTATAAACTTCTGTTTTAGATCTGCTTTTGCTGCATTGTGTAAGTTTGGTATGTTGTGTTTTCAGTCATCAAGATAGTTTATAATTTCCTTCTTGATTTCTTCTTGTACTCATTTGTTGTTCAATAATTTTTTTTGTGCCTAATTTCCGCATATATTTGGATTTTCAGTTTTCTGTTACCGATTTCTACTTTCATTCTGTTGTGGAAACAATACTTGGTAAGATTTCAGTCTCTTTAATTTGTTCAGATTTGTTTTGTGATCTGTCCTTGAGAATGTTCCATGTGTGCTTGAGAGTACCACATATTTTACTGTTGTTGAATAGCTGCTATTCCATATATATTTGTTTAGGCCATTTTCTTTTCCATGTTTTTCAAATCCTGTTTCCTTATCCATTTTAGGAAATGGGGTATTGAAATCCTCTATTACTGTGTTGCTGTTCATGTTTTCTCTGTGTATTTGTATGCTCTGATGTTGTATATGTGTGTATACATATACATTTATATGTTCATATAATTGTTACATGTTTCCAGGGAATAGATCCTTTCTATCATTATTCTTTGTCTCTTGTGATACTTCTGACTTAATGTGTATTATCTGAGGTAAATATGGTCATGACTATGTTACGTCTTTTTAATTTTTGTTTGCTGGGAGTTGGTGCATGTACTTAACATATCTTAATTCTTTCCACATCCCATCTCCCTACTGTTATTTCTGTGTCTCTTGGGCTCCTTCCATTTTACAAAAGATCTATCTCTGTTTCCTGTTATCTGTCTTTTATATTGCTCTTTGATTTACTTATACTTTCAGTTTCTCATATAAGAGAAACCATGTGATATTTAAGATGTGTGTCTGATTCTTTTCACTTGACATTATTGTCTCAAGGTGCATCTATTTTCCTACAAATGGCTTACATTATCCTTCTTTATAGGAGAGCAGTAATCTGTATATTTTTTATATATGAAGCAGTAATCTGTATGTTTTTTATTAATTCATTTGCTGCTAGATGATTTTGCCTACTTTATTCTTTCAAAGAAACAATTCTTTGATATACTGATTTTTTGTATTATTTTGTAGTCTGAATTTTATTAATTTTTTTCTCTGATCTTTATGAATTTCTTCCTTGTTCTTAGTTTGGGTTTGGATGGTTTCTGTAGTTCTAGTAGCTTCAGGGGCATCAGTAGGTCATATATTTGAGCTTACTTTGGTTTTCCAATACAAGCCTTCATGTCAGTAAAATTCTCTCTTAGTACTGCTTTGGTCACATAAGTTTTGTTATTTTGTGCTGGCATTATCATTTGATTCTTGCAGTTGTTTAATTTCTTCCATGACTCATTGAGTGTTCGTAATTGATTTATTTAGTGTCCAGCTGGTTGAAAATTTTTGTGGTTCTTTTTGGAATTTAGTATATGTGGGATGATTTTGCATCTTTTGTATTTATTTAAGCAGGATTTATCAGCTAGTATGTGGTCTATTTTAGAGAATGTTCTATGTGATATTGAAAAGAATGTGTATTCTGTTATAGTGCGGGGATGCTCTGTGTTATCTGTTTAAATTCATTTATTCAAAGGTGCGGTTCAGCTCTGATTTCTTTCTTAAATGTTTAATTTATTTGTAGAAGTTTGTATTGAAATCATCTACTATGATTATATTGGTGTTTATTGGATCTTATGTGTCCAGTGCAGTTTATTGTGTAAGGTTAGTGCACCTGTATTTGGTACATATATATTTACAATTGTTACTTCTTACTGTTGAATTGTTCTCTTAAGTAATCTGTAGTGATCTTTTTTACCTCTTCTGATCAGTTTTAACTTGAAAGTTTTTCCTTAGAATAAAATTGTTGTCCCTGCTTGCTTTTGGGGATCTTCATGTCCAGAAAATTTTTTTTCCCGTCCTTTGATTTTTTTCAGTCTACCGATTTCTTTTTGGATTGGATGAGTCTCTTAAGTCAGCAGATTGTTGAATTTTGTGTTTTTGATCCAGTCTGCTAATCCATGTTTTCCAGTTGGGGAGTTGAAGCCGTTTATATTGAGAGTTGTTACTGGATAGTTTTGACTTACAGTTGCTTTTTATTGTCTTTTGTTGACTCCTCTGTTTCCCCCTTTTTGGTTTACTACTCACTTTTATTGTTGCATTCATTATGTCCAAATTTTTGGCTTTGTTATCTCTGCGTAGGATATTCATGAATTCTTTTGAGTGCTTACTTGGTGTTCGTGTATCTCTTAAGCTGTTCTTTGTCATGGAATGTCCTTATTTTTCCATCAGTCTTTAAAGATAGTTTTGCAGGATATATTAGTCCGGGTTGGAATTTTAGGAATTAAAACACTTCATTTTTTCTTGGCCTTCAAAATTTTTGATGAAAAATGTGCTGTAATCCTACTTAGTGTAGCTTTAGAAGTGATGGTTTTCTTTTTTTCTAGTAGCTTTTAAGGCTCTTTGATTAGACTTCTGGGATTTGAGTATAATGTATTGGAAGTCATTATTTGGAAATTTATCTCTTGGATATCTGCTTGGCACCTTTTAATGAAGTATTATTTTCTTGGTAGTTTGTTATTCAAGTTTTGAACCATTTTGGCCAGCTCTTCCAATTTTTTATTCAATTCTTCCATAACCTCATTGGTTAGTTTATTTTATAGTTGTACTATCTTTTGTGTTTTTTCATCTTTGAGTTTGCTGAATTTCTTTGCTTCCTCTTTAATCATTTTGTGCAGCTCAGCTGTTTGGTGTTTGATTTTTTTTTTTCCATCAGTGCCCCTTGTGTCTGCTTTGGGAGAACTGAAAACTTTGGATGCCTTTTGTTGCCTTGTTTTTAAATATTTCATGTGTGTGTGTGTGTGTGTGTGTGTGTGTGTGTTGAGGCTGAAATAGAGTGAAGAGAATTTGTTGTTGGTATTGTTGGTATGAAGATCTATTTTTTTTATATGTTCTTTTTTCTGGTACTGTGTTCTTGGTTTTTATTTTTAATTTTTTTATTTAAAGAGAAACAAAAGCATGTAAAGGGTAGAGATAATACAAAATTTCAAAAAAAAAGATAAACAATAAGAAATCACTAGCTGATAAATTGCATATTGTCCTCTTAGAAATAGTTGTTCAAGTTACAAAATTAAAGCATACAAAGTAGATATTCAAACAGTGAGAGTGTAAACAGCTATGCATGCATGAGTCTCTACATGTATTTCTATCCTTTCTGTATTAGAGGGAAAAACAAAACATAGCAAGACAAAACAAAACAAATTCCTATAAAAACATGAAACCAAAAAGTCGTATAAAACCACAGTACAAGGTGATCTACAATGATTGCTGTGTTGTTTCTTATTATCTTCAATAGAATGTCTATATCATCAGGCATAAATGAATATAGCAGTGTAATTGAATATAGCAGTACATAACAATATTAGTAAAAATGAAATATTGTAGACAGTATAAAACTTCAAAGGCAGGTAATAATTAAACCAGAGTGGATATTCTAGTGAATCTTGTCATCTAAAGTGCAGTTGCCTATACTCTTAGACTTGGTACTATCAATTGTAACAGGTTTGAATAAAATCTATTAATACAAAACAGTGATCCAACAAACCAGATTCAATTATGATCAGTCATGGTAAAACAGTGTAGGTTTTACAGAGCTTTAGATTAAGTTAATAGGAAATTAAGGATGATTACCGTGCTATATCCTGTTATTTTCGGGATTACTGTCTGTGCCCTCAAATCTAGTACAGATAGAATGACTGGAACAGAATATAATACATCTAAGCAGAGTAGTGTGAGTAATGTGGGTTTTAAATCCTGATGCACTATTAACAATATAGTGTATCAAGGCCATCTATGTTAGAGATTCTAGCCATCCTTCTCTGCCTCATTTCTGCTATGCTATTTTTCTGCCTGTGTTTCTCTAGTTTTCTCTTTCATTCTACTGCCTGCCCCACTCATTGAGCCGTTTCTGCCACTGTTCCTAAAATCCCGGTATTTTTTCTCTCTCTCTCTCTAGAATGTCCTTCAGTATTCTCTGTAGAGTTGGATTGGTGCTCACAAACTCCCCCAGTTCCTCTTTGTCATGGAAGCATTGTGTTTCTCCATTAATTTCTAGTGACAGTTTTGCAGGGTACATCAATCTGGGCTGGAGGTTATTTTCTTTCAGGGCTTGGAATATTTCGCTCCAAGCTCTTCTTGATCTGATGGTCTGTGTCGAGAAGTCAGCCGTGATTCTGATGGGCTTACCTTTATAGGTAATCTGTTTCTTTTCTCTGATGGCTTTTAATATTCTGTTTTTGTATTGAATTTCTGGTATCTTGATTATTATATGTCTGGGTGTAGATCTGATTTGGTTGTAGGTGGTTGGAGTTCTGTATACCTCACATAAGTGAATGTGATTTTCTTTTCCCATGCTTGGGAAGTTTTCCTTAATTATTTCTGTGAATAGCCTTTGTAATTCACCTGTATGAATTCCTGCTTCTTTGTTCACGTTTCTTATTCTTAAATTGTAGATTCTCTTGTCATCTTCTAGCCTTTGTATTGTTACTGCCTGTTTCCTTGTTATTTTTAAGAGATCTTTCCTTTCATGATCACACATTGCAAACTTGTCTTCAAGTTTTGATAGTCTATCCTTAGTTTCTTTTAAGGAGTTTTGC